>JAWWMP010000002.1:119074-151642 GCA_035047865.1 Dendrocincla tyrannina
TCGGGCGTTGGCTCCGGGCTGTTTGGAAGGAATTCCACCTTGGAAGGAGTTTCCACCTTAGGTTTGAAACTCTGACACCATTGTACTTTACTAACATTGTGTTTCACTCTGGTCCTGCCACAATGAAAGGTATAAACCTGGTTTAATCCATTGTACTGTTCTTCCCCCCCAAAAAAAAATCTAGCCATATATTTATGCCAAGTGAGAAAATTAAGCAAGCATGAACCTACAAAAGGCACAATCAAAGAACTACTATTTGCATCCATATCAGGACAAGGAGCAGTTTTCAGATCCTTCCTCCTCTGTCAGAAACCATCTGTAGAGTTGTAACTCCTACTCACCTGAGTATTTCTTTTGCTTTTGAATAACACGACACCCCAGCAAGGACACTCATTTAATCTTCATCTCCCCAGATATTCATTCTCACATTTGTGCTGAAACAACATTTTAATTCCTTCAAATTGGGGGTGTTTAGCCTGGAAAAAAGGAGCCTTTGGAGGACCTTATGGCTCTCTGCAACTACCTGAAGGGAGGTTGCAATCAGGTGGGGTTTCATCTCTTCTCCCAGGAAACAAGCAATAGGACAGGAGGAACTGGATATTAGGAAGAATTTCTTTTCTGGAACAAGCAGAGTCACCACCCCTGGAGAGATTTAAAAAGTGCACACTTAAAATGTGGCACCTTGGGACATGGTTTAATGTTGGACTTGTTGATCTTAAGGGTCTTTTCCAACCTAAATTATTCCATGAAACTGAGTAAAGGTACAAATCTGATGGGCAAAGCCTGACAAAGATAACGTGACTGTTTCTCCTCCTTTCAAGAGGCCCTTTCTAACACAGCCTAAAAACATACAGTGACCACTTCAAATCATGGCACCTTTCCTCAAGCTGCCCCTGCTTCCAGTGAAGGGTTTTATAAGCTAAAACCTCTCTTAATTGGTTAAGTCAGCTGGTGATGTTCTGGATAATGGTGGGAGCCACCTGCATAACAGCATGGATAAGTTCATATCCTGAGGTAAAGGCAGGATATGCAGTGTTCTTAGGGGAGCAGTAAATGGTCTGAAATCCCTGTTAGAAATTTAGTGGAAGGGAGGTATTGTGGTGACCTTCTGTCTGTTAATTTCTGATAATTTCTTTTTGCTTATGGGAAAGTCTGAGGAGAGGATGGAATGGACTTATGAAAGTCCATGGCCAGGAGCCCAGGATGTGCCAGGCACCAATATGTTCATGTGACTGTGGGAATAATGGGTTCCTCTCCTGGGAATGGTTGGTATGGTAACAGTGGGTTACTGGAATGTTTGGGGTAACAGCCCATTGCTGTGGTCACAGTGAGTTACTGGAATGTTTGGGGTGACAGCCCATTGCTGTGGTCACAGTGGGTTACTGGAATGTTTGGGGTGACAGCCCATTGACAACCACTGGTGCTGGGCATTCCCCAGATCACCCTCATGGCTGAGTGTGGAGGGAGCCCTGAGGAGGCTCTCCAGGCACAAAATGGGATCTCCTGCCCCGGGAACCCTTTCAGCAAACAGGGCTGTGGTCGTGGGTGAGTTACTTGTACCCTGTGACCAAATGAGGGTTTTAAACTCCTAACTCTCTGCTTTTCCACCTGTTTACCTTTAAAATGTTAAAGGTCCTTACAGAAACAGCCATAAGGTGTCACAATTGCCTCATGTTCCAAGAATATGTTGCAGAAAACTATGTCACTTGTACAGTTAAACTCTATTGTCACTTATAGAGTGATCACAAAGGTTCACAAGTTACAAGTAAATTCCTGGGAAGTCATGTGGTTGCCATATACATGTATAGGAATTTTAAAAATAATTTTTAGCTTTAGGACATGGTCTTTTCGTAGTTGGAATGAGGGACAGAGAAGAAAGTGGCAAGCTTCCTGTAATATAGGAAAAGTAGTGAGTGTTTAACAAAGACTGTAGGATTATGAGAGACGTTTAGCCAGGAAGATCCAAAGAGATATAAAGCTGCACTTTATTACCTGATGAGTTTTTTTTTTTCATATGTCACATACTTGGAACTTAATATTTGGTACATGGAAAGATAAGAGGAATTGTTTGTTAGACCTTAGAATTATTCCAGTAATGCTGTGGATTCATTTATGAAAATTATCAGCATCTCCAGTTACACAGTGTAGACATACATTGATACTGAGTGCTCTGCACTCTCTTTAGCCTCAGCTCTAGTTGGAATGAATTTAGGTGGCTTGGAGATGATTTAAAACAGCAATAAAATTCTATGTTATACTTTGATATACTTTTAAATCATATCCAGTAGTATGGTTGGCAGAGTAAGATGTGAGAGATCTGACATCAAAGCCTCATTCACTGGCTTTTTGTGCACTTGGTACAGGTTCATCCAGGCAACTGTACTGTGTGTGTTGGAACTTGATCCATGTGTGTGCATGCTGTGTGTGTATAGCCCTGTTCTGAGCTGGATGGGGAAAGAGAGGAAATAGGCACACTTTCTCCTCATGTATTTATGCTTTCTTTTCCTAATGCAAAGAGTTTTTACATGCATTTAAACACTTGAATAAGCCACTGAGTACTCATGTAAAATGTGTTTTATTATGCAGAATTTGTGAGTTTGAGAATGTGGATTAGGGTAACCAGTAACCACATTCCTGAGTTAGCTGCAATCTTTCTTTTGTATTTACTTTGCATTGTAGGAACATGAACTTTCCAGCAACGAGCTTTTTATCTTTGTTGTTCTCAATATCAGAATGATAGAAGAAGTAGATCTAATATCGGTCCTGTTGTGATAGTTGTAAAGTGCAATGGGCAGTTCAGTGGTGACGGTAAATTTATTCCATTGGAGAGGCCATTTTACATAGTGTTGTATATTGTAAGATTGAGGTAACAATAATCATAAGTTGATCCAGTGAAATTAGCTGTGAAGATTCTCCAAATGAAGGAGGAGTCATCCCCTTTTCCCTTAATAGAGAAAAAGAAAACCAAGTTGATAGAGCAGTGTCTAGAGAGGAATGAAGAGCTTGAGAGGAATTTGGCAGCAGAATGAGAAGTGTGGGTTTTAGTTGGGTCTTGATTTTTGCTGCTTGGTGAGAGCCTGTTCCTGTGGTAACCATGGGCTCACAGTTTGGTTACCAGGAGACAGCTGTGGTGGGAGTGTTTGAGGTGACAGCCTGTTACTATGGGAATAAAGGGTTCGTCTCCTGGGAATATTTGGGGTGACAGCCCATTGACAACCACTGGTGCTGGGCATTCCCCAGAGCAGCCTCATGGCTGAGTGTGGAGGGAGCCCTGAGGAGGCTCTCCAGGCACAAAATGGGATCTCCTGCCCCAGGATCCCCTTCAGCAAACAGTGTTGTGGTGGTGGGTGAGTTACTTGTACCCTGTGACCAAATGAGGGTTTTAAACTCCCAACTCTCTGCTTTTCCACCTGTTTACCCTTAAAATGTTGACAGCTTCTTCCAGGAAGGTCAGAGACTTCTTCTGAAATGGATTCAAGGTCCCTGGTAGTATCTTTTCCCTTTCGGGAAGTAGAGGGAAAGGGATGTAAGCAGACGGCTGCCAACAGCTCTGCAATATCGCACAGTGCAAGGGTGACTGAGACAGGAGGTCCCCTACAAGCTATATTAGTGGACCAGGCATGGCAGAACCCCATCCTCTGCACTCTGGGGTGCTGTGTTTGGCTAGATTTCAAGGAGAGTGTTGTGTTGGGAATGGCCTGTGCTCACACGAGCTGCGGCCAGCCGTGTCCGTGTGGAGCACAATGAGGGGAGGCCATGCTCGGGGCCAATGCATGTGCCATTCTCTGCACCTTCCTCCTGCCTCACATGCACTTGCAGGGGGGATTTTGGTTTTCACTGGGGTGGGCTGCTGCCACAGGGTGTCTGGCTATGGGGATTGAAATCCCAGTGAGGGTGAGCTGCTGCAGAGCCAGCAGGGAAGGGCTGTGTGTGAACAGAAGTCTCTCTGCTGGCTGCCCTCTCTGAGGGAAAATGGGCAATGCCTTCTGTGTCACGCTGTTGGGCTTTTAAAAGAAATCACAAAGGCTGAGGTGCCAATGAGCTGGGCTTCTGCAGGAAATAGTTCTAGTCTGTGCTTGTGTCTATTTATTGTGTTAGAATAACACCTTTTTAGCAGAGTTTTGCAGCTGCTTGAAGCTGTTCCTTTACACACAAAGGTGAGGGAAAAGGCAGAATCAGAGGCGTGAGAGGCAGTCCGATCTCTTACGGCAGGTCTGTGCTTAAATCCTATTCCGTGACAAGGACATCGCCTTTTCCTTTTTCTCCACAGTGGAATTGGAGTCAGGACTTAAAAAACCATCTTGTTTATTTCTGCATTATACCAAAATATTGGACAATTAGAATGAGCCATAATGGTTAGAATACTCTCTCCTTTGTTAGAACAATATTATATTTACTGTAGTAGCAGTGTATCTATAAAAAATATTGTTATAGAAATAACTTGCTTTCATGGTGTAATGCACTTGATAAATGACATTGCTGGTACTTCTGTGACAATTTTTCTCAAATGATTTTTTTAGCGTTCTGGTAGGTGGAAATAAGTATTCTTTCAGCTGAAATGAAATCCTCTAAAAAGATGTTTCTGGATGTAGACAAGCTTGACTTCTGTCACAAGGGCATTCCAGGCTAGGATGCACTGCAATTAATAGCGTTCTTTATTTTCACATCATCTCTGAGACATGCAATAGGCTCATTGAAAGAGGCTCAAGCAACAAATAGGTAAGACATATATGAAGTATTATTAGTGTTATTTCTGTAATTGTTTGCCATCATCCGGTTCTGTTCATCAAACCACAGTAGAAATGAGAAGTCTGTAAGTGCACTGGATTTACGTTTGCTGGAGTATTATTAACATGTTTGATGCACCTTCTTGCCATTTAAATGAGCACTGGTTTTCTTCACTGAATTTCCCTATGGGAAAGTTTTGTGATGACTTGTCACATATCTGGGCAAGTCTAAACCTAGATGGCTGTAAGAAGAAATTATTCTCCAGTTAATTAGGATTTGTTTTAGGAAGGTAGTCTGTCGTATCAATACTAATTGGATTAGTAAGCAAAACACTATGGGAAAGAACATGTCTTGGTACACAAGTAGTAGAATTATTTTTGTGTCTACAGCCATTTCTCAGCCACACATTTGCTGAAGATAATTCAAGGGAGGTGTATTGGAGAAGTAACTCCACTTTCAGTAACCAGTGGTTCTGGTAATTTATGCTGGGTATGAACTAATTGCAAAGTTTCTTCCTTAACACCCTAGAGTTGATTTGCAGGGTTTTGCAAACAGATTTATATCTCCTAGGTTTTACTTTTTACTCTCTGTTTCTCAGATTGGGCTCTTGTAAATCCATGAGGCCTTGCAGTTAAGATTGTCACAGTATTCTCCCAGCCTTTAAATCTCGTGACAGGTTGTTTTCCCAGTTACTGTGTGTTGGGATGCCCTGTTCTGTCCACTCAACTTGTGCTTTCTAGCTAAGTCTTTGAGGCCAAAGTAATGCTTAAATTAGATATGTCTCGTAATGCTAAAGGGTGTTTTTTCCTAGATTTTAGCTATTTTTTTCCCAGCTGCAAATTAGTTATGGACTCTAATGTAGCTCCAATTTCCAACCTTTCCAAAGTAGAATTCCAATTGTACTCAGGTTTTCCATCTTATGTTTATACACTGAATGTAAAAATAATGAACTGTTCCCTACATTTTTTACACTACAATGAAAAACAAAATCCACAGACTCCAATCTTGTCATTGTTGGAGTTGTGCTCTCCAGAGGGGCACATTTCCTCTATTTCTTGACTGTTCTCACTCCCCTTGATACTCTTCCCATTTTTTTTTCAAAATCCTTTTACAGTGTTCTGACTATTTAATTGGAATGTCACCAATACTGGTATCAAATGTCCCCTCCACTCATGCATTCAGCATCGCTTGAGTCTTCTTTGCCAAAGTGTCACATCAAAGACTCACACTGAACTTGAAGTATTGGCCAGAAAGTAGCTTGTAACCAAAGAAAGCCTCTTCTCATAACCAGTTACCTTGTTTCTAGAAGAAAGTAAAAATTACATAGGGCTGTATTAGCTCAGCTCACTAAATGGTCCAGTTATTCTGCATAATGGCTGCAACTTTGCCATTTACCAAACCATTAATTTTTGTCCTCCACATATTTATCATTGAATATCATTATAATTATCTGCAGTTCAACAATGAGAACCCTCAGAGAGGTGCTCTGCTGGCCATGGCAGACAATTCTGTTCCCCACAGACACCCACTTCTATGAGCTCTTCTTAGCCAACTCTTAACACATGTAATGTGGGATAAAGCACTTGAGGAGTTTCAGCTTTGTAGGTTAGGAAGACATTTGCTATTTAGAATTCACAAACATTTATCAAACATTTTTTTCACCTAAGTCCATGGTGCTTGTTAAAATGCCTTCATTACAACCTCAAATAGTCTTACTATCTCTAATGTCCATCAGCTTATAATGAGCAGTCCTACAAAGAGCATCTAAGCCAAGCACCAATGACACTTAAAATCAGATGTCTCAAAATAATCTATAATACCAGAAGCTGACAAGCATAGACTGTAAACCTTGAACCTTAGACAAAAGCAGCCATTTCAGTCTTAAGACTGATTAGCAATTTAAACTCCTATTCAAAATAACTCCTCATTTATTTCTTTTTCGTGTTTAGGGTATGTTATCCTCAAACAACTTTGAATTTCTAATACACAATTCTGCAGAGAGATTACAATTTTCTAGGATTCTTCTGTATGTACAGCACAAGTCCAGAGAATCAAAATTCAAATTAAAATTAAGAGAGAACCCTTAGAACACCACAGCTTAGGTTGGGTAGAGGTAGAAAAATGAGACATAAAGGGCACAGCATAATTCCCAGAGCACAAACCTCGGAATGGCAGCACTATCCAGTCTAGAACCTCTAAGAAAATCCAGGATACAAATGGGTTATTCGAGGCAGGGAGTTGATGCTACAGTAGTGCAAATATGGCAAGAAATTATCCTTTCTTTTAAGTCCCTCATTCCTGATGTGAAAAGACCTTTTTTAAGGCTAAAATTTATTTTAAAAATTCATATACCTGTATATGGCAATCATATGACTTTTCAGCAATGCTGGACCCTTGTGATCACTGTAAATGGCAGCAGAGTTTGACCATACAAGGAACGCCCTTTTCTGGGGCACGTAGTTATAATGTGGGGCAATTGTGACACCTTATGGCTGTTCCTGTAATGATCCGTGCTAAATCCTGAACAAGCACGAGCAGCTTAAATGCTCTTTGGATCCCTATAAAATAACTTACACTCTCACGTGCCTTGCACAGGGTCCCCTGATGCTCAAACAAAATCAGCTCCATGTCCTTCTGCTGAAGCTTTAAGTCCCATGATCCTTCCTATATATTGAAAATACAGGATAGCCAAGACTTACCACTTTTTCAGCACAGAATTAAAACACTGATTCATTTAGAGTAGAGAAGCAGTAGATTGTGCAGTCAAGAACGTTCTCCTGGTCATTCAGTTCAGAGCAATGTGTGTTATTTACAGTCCAAGGAGCAGTGAAAGGCATCTCCTGTGTGCTCTGGGGCTGTGATGCTCTGTGGTACCGCTGTGGCAGGGCCTTTGCAGTACACGGGATCTGTGCTGGTGAATGTGCCAGGATTGCACTTCTGTATTTGGGGTGGAAAACTGATCACACGTGTTTCTTACCTCAGTCACAAGGACTTGCCTCTTTTTGATTTAGGGAATTGAACTTCACAAAATGTAGGAACCTGAAATTTTGGATCCTCCTTTGTTTACTTAAAGATTTACTTCTGAGTATGGAATTGCCTGTCTTCTTCCATGATATTAGTCCTCTGTTGAATAAGAATTTCAAGGGCTGATGGCAAAAAGTTAATATAGCTATGGAAATGTTGCTTTCTAAAAATATATTTTTTCTTCCCCCTGTCATATATAATTTATGTAGAGAAAGAATGCCTTTCTCAGTAGGGTCACTTAGAAGTCACATTAAATACCCTTGTGAAAGAGGGAGAAATTAAGTTTTCAGCCAGTTCTGTCAGCATGTTGTTCTATTCCATTACTAAAAGGAAAATGCTTGAGTTCACTAACTTGCCTAGATGCTGCTATGGGAAATGAACCTTGTAAATCCATGAGGATTCTCTGAAGCCCCCTGATTCTAGATTTCCTTTGTTTTGTTACAAATCTCATGGCATGACATCCTCTGTAGCAAAATGTATTGGAAACATGGCCCTGCAGCACGATGTGTATTTGCCTTGCACCTTGAGCACACGTGTATGGCTGAGCAGACCCTGCAACACCTGCCCTGCTTGCTCGGCTTCGCCCTTCATACCCTGCCCAAGCTGATCAAAACCCATCTAGGGATCCAGCTAATGAATGTCACTATATCTTAGATTGGACAATGGAGCCTGTGGAGATCATGCTGGTTTCTTAGAGGGTTTATAATCAGCTTTTGATGAAAAGAGAAAATACTGCCTATTTTTAGTTATTGCTTTTCGTTTTGTTTGCATTATCTTGCATACTATGAATTAAATTGTCTCCTTCAGAGACCCAGTTTTTCATTTATTATTTCTGTGCCTGTTCTACGTAGATGTGGATTCTTGATGGATATTATTTAAATTTATATTTGAAAACTAAAAAGCACTGAGGAAGCTGTTGAAATATTTTTATTAACTCATACTGATGTGCAAGTGAAAGATTGCATTTCTCAGCACAAATACTTCATGCCTAGGCGTGAATGTTTTCATGCCTGCTTTGCAAGGTTTGGTATGCATGAAGTAATTTGGAATGGATTAAGGGATTTTATTTGCATATAGCTCTTAGGAAAATTTGTGCTCTCTTTTTGCTCAACCATTTACAATATAAAGCTTGAATTGCTAGTATTTTTTAGTAAGGATAAATGAAGAATGAGCAAGGGCTCATCATTTTGAAAACGTGATTGTTTTTGCTGTGTTTGAGTCTTGTTTAAAAATATGAGATGGAGCTGCTGGTAAACAGTCCAGATTTTAGGGTTGTGTAAAAGTTAGTCCTGTGAGGCAAAGATTTGGTTAGTTTTCCTCTATTGTTTTTTGTTACATCATCTGGGCATGGAGCAACAACATAGATGTCTTTTCCTATGCTGTGCTGGAAAGCACACTTAGGAATGTGTTTTAAAGTTCCAGAATAATTATGGATTTGCAAGTTCCACATGTTCAGTCAGTGAGGTGTATGTGGTCCACCTATGCCTGGCTGTAAACACATGAATACTACTCTTGTTAAATGCCTTGATCACTTTGAAGTGAAGAATTTCTTAGAAGGAGGAACATCAACTCAGCAGAATAACTCCCATAATTTTCTCATGTTTAGGGGGTAGGAAGTTGGACACACTGCTTAATCCATTTCATAACACAGTGCACACTGCAAAGTAAAGAAACAGCTGTGCTGTGTTTGCACCTCTGTAGTTTATTTAAAATTTATAAGGAAATAATTTTATTTCTATATTAACTTGCAGTCATACTGAGTAATGGAACAAAATTGATTTCATTTATCAGTCTAACCAGAAATTATTAAGACTGTCAGGCTGATGTATAGTATCTAATCAAAGAAAGAACACCCAGTTTCTGATTAATATCATTAACACTTCAATGTTTCATATGACAATATATCTTCAATACATCCTAAATTCTTTGATATTCCAGTGCAACAATAATCCTCCGGTGGATTTATTAGGATAATTTAAATATGCTTTTCTTCTCAAAGACTGTTTGAAAAGCAACTTATAATTATTATGAATGCTGGCATTACAATTAAAAAAGGTTCTGATATATAACACCATTTTGATGTTATAAATTGTTTCACATTAAGATCAAAAGAGAAGAAAGCCAAAACAGTATCAAGGGCTGGGGACTTCTTATGTTAATGAATAATTTCCAACCCCTGGGTTGCAAATGCACTTCATTTTTTTTTTGTTTGTTTTGTTTCAGCATAGTTCAACACTTCTGTGGTTAGATCTTTGTACTCAAAACCTTTAATTTGGCATAAAGAGTACTAGCTTTTGATGTTTCTCTCCACTGGTAAGGACACACTGCACCCTTGCTTTTCGGGATTTTGCAGTTCTAATTTCAACCCCAAAGTTAGAAATTCTATGCAATGTGGGGTATCTCAGGCCCAGTAAAAACAAAACTAACTATGTAAAATGTAAAAGGGCCACTTTGCTCCTCCTTCAAAAACAGATGAAGAATCTGCCCTGCTTGGCTATGGTCCTTACTATATTCTGAGTGAGTCAGAAATCCTGGGGGGACTATTTGGGGACAGTTACTCAGATTGGAGATGCTCCTGATGGCCTGTGGTTTACTGGTTTGCATAATACAGCCCAAGGTTCAACACTGACTTACAGTAACCATTTTTCACCACTTGCATTGGTGAAAGACTCAGTTCAAGTCTGAATAGAGATTGTTTTCCAAGTAAACCCATTTTGCTGTGATTCTAAACCAAAAAGAATTATTATAGTCTCTGGTTTAGAGCAATTTAAAATATTCATAAACATTTGTTCATTTCCCATGGAAGTTTGAGTTCTAAGAAGAGAATGTCATACGGTTTTCCTACAAAGTAAGTTTCCAAAACATTAATTTGAATTTAGAAAAAACCTGAAGTTATAAATTTTGTACTAGAAAACAACATGTTTTATACATATTCTGTACACAACTGTGATCTTCAAATTATTTTCTCTAAGTATGTGTAGCTTATTCAAGGAAAACACTTGAGGGTGAAAGAAAAGTGCTTAACAAGTTTGTGTCTTCTGAGTAGTAGCATTTTTTTGGACAAAAGATCATTCCAAGTTCTCTTCAAACTATCCTCGTTTTTTTATGTATTGTTTTAGGTCAAACAGATATCTTAGAAAAATTCTGTTTGAGTGGTAAAGCCAACATAACCCTGGAACAGCTGAAGGGAGAAATAGTAGGCTTTGGCTGCTTGTGCACGGCTGAAGGTTGCCCGAGGGGTGTTCTCCACATGGTGCTGTTGTAGTCAGCTACTACAAATCTACAGCTCTCTTGGCACTGCTCATTCAAGTATTTTTACTCATATATCAATGTACAGATGGTCAAGTCATGGAGAGGTGTTCCAGAGGGAATAAAAGAAAGCTTTTATTAGCCCATATGTAATTTTTTTTCACATTAGAGATATTAATGTGCTTTTATAGACTGTTTATTCCATGCTCTCTTTTTTTTCTTTTTTTCTCCTCAAACCTCTTAGTGAATTTTTACAATAGCAGAATCAAAATTGGCAGTAGGTGTGTCCTTCAGTGCATCTTAGGCTTTCATGCTCATGTGCACAGATGGTGATGAAGCAGCTGGGGAAACAGGATGTGATCTACAGAGGTCACATTCAGTTTTGGAAGTTTTGAGTTGATTTTTTTCCCTTATGACTCTGTCTTGTTTGCCCAAATCAAGCTGAAGGTGTAAGATAGATTTAAGTGGGAAGAGAATATGCCTTTAAAATTGGTTAACAGTAAAATATAGCATGTCTTTAACATCCCACACCCCAATGTAAATGACACATGCTAGTAAAGGCTAGAAAGCCTTGATATTTGAGTGGCTGAACAGATGGGTGCAGACCAAAATATTGTGTACTGTGCAATGAAGGAGAGAGATGAAATATTTTTGTTTTGATGCAGTTCAGGTTACCATTCTGCACCTGAAAGAACACTTCAGTTCTTGTGAAGGGTTAGCATAGGATTAAGGTTTTGATCTATCAATTTTTAGGCTCCAGTAGCCATCCTCTGTCACTGCAGTTCTCATTGCAGAGTTGTCTGGGATGATGCTAGGTTTTTTTGCTATGTTTTGGGGGAAAGAGCAAGGGAAGAGGAAAAGGAACAACTTGATTTTGATCATGAAACCAGAAGTACTGTCAAGATGGGAGTGAGGGGAACAAATATGCTTTTCTTTCTGGTTCTGCTGGTTCCAGAAGAAAGGATGTATTTTTATTTTTTTCTTAAAGCTTTTTTATTTTCATTGAATACTTTAAATTTGACCATTTGCTGACAAATGTGATATGTTCTCTTATGGGTACTCGAAATGGAGTATAAGACCACGTGCAAAGAATGATGGTCACAGGTGGAAGGAGGACTAGGGTGAAAGATAATCGGCAGGAATAAAACACCAAGTATAACGATTTGAAGGGTATGATGTTGCAGGCTTTGATCTAGGGCATTATTTTGCTTAGTTCTATTAACATCTCTTTTGTTAAGTGTCTAGTAACCACGAGTCATTCATAGGAACCATTCTCATAATAGTAAATAGACTCTTTAATTCATTACTCATTCATTCATTATATTCTGTTTACTCTCCTTTAATGCTGCTCTTTCATTTCTGTTTGCTTTTTGCGCTTCAGACTATTGCAGTTAAAAGGCAACAGAGTATTTTTTAACCTTTCTGAAGAGCTTGATAGTGTCCAACAATTAATTTTAGTAACTAATAATGATAATATTTCATGTATCCGGGGGAATGAAAAGACTGCATTGTGATTTGTGTAGCATGGGGTGATGTGGCAAATAACAGAGTACAGTTTTCTTGAGATGCTTTTAAAAGCAAGATTGAGACCTTAGAACAGCCAAACAGTGTAGAATTCCTTCAATATCTTTATCCTGTGCAAGATTATGGTGGTGGTATTAAGTGAAGTTCGTGGAAACTGGAGGGCTTTGCTGCCCATTGCAATAAGAGTAATGAGATTTTAGTTAATCAAGATGTGGTTTTCTTTCAGTCTGGACTTGTGTTGTTGATAAACTAATCATGTTGGAAAATAAAGTGGATTCGATATTGTAAATTTTTATAAGCTGAAGCATGTTCCCTACCTTATTATGTGAATAATTCTGCAGTCCATTTGGAGGCAGTGAGAATAATTCACAGCCTTCAGAGTAAACCTTACAGTTCTCATGGGATCAAACCAGAAAGGTCCTATCCACTCTATTCTCTAACTACTGCAGTTCAGAGTTTCTAAAAGTATGGATGACTTGATTAAACCATTGGAGAAATAGAATAGGTATGATGATGGTGGACCAGTATCTTTTTTGATAATTATTTAACTATGCTCCAGGACTTTCGAACTGAACATTTGTAAATAACACAATCATATTCTTCAACTAAATATTGAAATCAATATGGAATGTTAAACATCATTTGAAACGCATAACCCTGGATTGTACATTTGAAATATATGTATAAAATGTGCTAGGAACTAAATGGTAAATATAATATTTAAAATGTTGCATATTATGAGAAAAATTGAGGTGCCCTGGGACTGATGCCTCCACACCTGAATTGCTTTCTCAGACCTGCCTGTACAGGGAGACAGTGAACAAACAGTGGCAATTTTTTACCATGTGGCCTGATTGTCTGATAGAAAGATGGAGAGCCAAGTGGTACAAACATTCTCCTTTGCCAACTAGTATGTGTTAGCATTTTTTATGATTTTTCTGTGCTTGCCTCCTCCATTTTATTCTGCTTCTAAAGGCTCTACTTCTTTTATCAAGCAGGGTTTAAAAAGGTAATAATTTTTTCAGTTCATAAAAATAGTGCCAATACCAGAAAACAAGAGTACTTTTAAGTGTGAGGTGTATTGAACTACAGTGAAAAAATAATGTGTTTACATTCTGTTTATCACTCACAATTATCAATCAAGATGATACTCTATATTTTACAGTACTCTTCTCTCTATGGTTAGGAGATGATTAATTATGTTGCAAATTGGTTTCTTATTTTTAATACACTTAATTGAAATTGTTCATGGTCAGAAAATGTATAAGTTATAATGTTTCTGTATCAAACTAAATGAAAATGAAAATTAGGAAATTTCACAAGTAAATGAAAATAGAGATAGGAAAAAAAAAAGCTGTGGTCTCCCAGATGATTTACGAACATACTAAGTCTTTTTGGAATAGGCAGAAATTGAAATGCATCCCTTCAGAAGAGTCTGTAGCTAAAAGTGCACATAACATCTAAAGAATTTAAAGTCAAAATAATCTTTGAATAATAAGCTGCATAATCAGTTGTTTAAATGAAGTAAGAAAGATTGTGGGAACTTCACACAAACTGCAAGATAGGGAGAGGGATCATGCTATGGGCTGAATACCCAGAATTTGAGGTGAGAGATCACCAGCTGCAAAACAGACCTAAATCATAAAATCTATTTACAGATTTGGAAGTTGGTTTTCTGGAATTAGTCATGTCTTTCCACAGTCTTCCAGGAAACCTGCACAGCCTTGTGTTGCTTGTGGGGCTGGTTCTTTAGTCATCTGTTTGTTAGATGCAGAGATGAAGAAGATTCTGCTGAGTTCTTTCAGTGAATGAAGTCACCTTCCCCTCTTTGACCTCAATTGATTAAGGAAACTTTATATTTCTTCCTTTTTGTCTGCTACCAGGCTCCATTTCTCATATAAATTTTGGAGAAAAACAATTCCCAGCGTGCAGTCACATGAGGAGGGAGCACTTCTTGTCTGAATCTGCCTGTTTGAGATCAGTATATAGTATGCTTTGTCTTGCACTAATTGCTTAGGCCTGAGACCATCTTGTTAAACCCTTGTCAGCATTCCTCTGGTGCCTGGAGTTTGGTAAGTGTAGCTAATGAGAAATTTCCCATGTCTTGCATTATGTTAAAACTGGTTAGTTAAAAGAATGATACAACATGAAATTAAGGATTTGAAGGAGGAATATTGACTGCAAATTCCAGTAAATATTGTATAGATTGTCATAACATCATGATCATAGCATGGCATTATGGAATTAGTCAGTGAGTCTATTAAGCCTTTTGCATTTTAGTGTAGATTGCTTTTAAGCTTAAGTGGGTTCTTGTTTTAAAGCTACTTGACTTTCTAAATTAATTACTATTTAAAACATTAATCTATTTCATTTACTGTTGGAATATATGACAGTATGTTATTCTGAATTTCCATTTTTAAGGAGCAATTATTTTTATTTAATATTGTAAGTGGCTGTCTATTGTAGATGAATAATTGTGAGACTGATATCCTGCTGAGGGAAAGAACCCCTCTTCCTCTAAGTGACTATGTGAAAAGGGCCAGCAGTTGTATATTCAAGATGCAACGGGCAGATTGAATAATTCTATTAAAAGAGTCAAGTATTCATATGTGCAAATAAGCTTTAACATTATGAAAATTGAAGTAGTGTTTCTTTCTTAATTATTGAGTTTCTCTTCAAACCTGATAGAAATAATGCCTGAAAGTAGCAGGAATATATATATATAATATCTATAAGTTTTATCTTTCTAATTATATTTGCTGTTGTGTGTGTCTAGATTACTTATCTGCAAAAGTCATTTGTGAAGGGATTCACAACTATGGCATGTAGACCCGTCTAAAGTGCAAGACTCCAAAAAGATTAAAAATATCAAGAATATTCTTGAATGATACCTCGCATAAAGCTGAGCTGTCAAACAGATATTCTCTGCATTCACTGCTTAAAATCAGCCCCTGCCTTATAATATACAATGGCCAAGTATGGATAACAACATTCTCTATAATCGACCTTCCTTGAGGTTAGCCAGGAAATTTATAACACCCAAATGTCATGAATGTTTCTCTGTTATTTTAGAAGTCATGATGCAGCTCTTATTTATAATCATTGCTCAGTAATTATCAAAGTAATTTTGTCATTGCCTTTAGTGACTGTCGAGTCTGGCCTGTACTGTGTTATTCAAACAATGTATAACCTTCTGTAGGTAATGATTATAGGCTAATTCTTTAAATACTACAGAACAGCTTAAAATTTTTTAATCATGCTGTGGATGAATTTTACTTAGCTATTACTTGAACAATTATGCATTTAATGTTTATGATTTTACATTTGAGTGGAATACCTCTGTTTTTGTGGAAACTCCACTGCAATTGTAAAGCAGCTGAGGCAGAGGGGAAGAATTTTAACAGCTCTTTACAAAGTTGGTGGCATCTTCTCTGTACCAATGACTTCTGCTTTGCCGTTCCATGGCTTGTAGTTCTGATGATAGTGGTGGAAATACTGAGGCAAATAAGGAATTTTTCTGCAATTGACTCCAGGGTGCAACAAGGAAATTTTGAAAGATGCCACTTACTAATATGTAACACTTTACTTTCAAGAAACATTGGTATTAAAATATTATGCATGTTGATACTTAATGGTTAAGAAGTACTTTGGACTTCTCTGTACACTCAACCCTATGCAGATGTTTACTCAAACAGTACCTGTTTACATTGATGAATTAAAAAAGTAATGATGAATTACATAAGTAATGAAGGCTTCTGAAATGTAACTTTATTGGCTGTATCATAGACTAGGAAATGGATGGAGCATAGAACAGGGTTGTCACACAATAGCAGGCTTCATTAATGGGCAATAGTCCCTTTAGGCAATCAAAATCCTGGAGAGAATCTCATACAGATGAGCAAGTTATTTAACTGACAAGAAGCTTTCTGGGCACTGCAAGGAAAAAAAGGCATTTACAAGAAATTGGTCAGTTGGTACATTAAACCAGTAATTAACCTCAAACTGGCAGAGGAACACATGAATGACTGTAGCTGTGAGGAAAAACTTTGCACATGATCATGAATTTCTTCCACATTTGCACTGATTAGAAATCTGGTCTATTTTCTTAGGGTATGTTTTCGTAGCTTTTCCATATATGCAAGCAAATGATCTAGAAATTCAATGTGTGAAGTGAGATTGTTGATTAGTTTCTTTTTGTGCTCAATTAGAAGTGTTTTTACTGTATGGGAAGGTATCTTGAAAGTTTTGTGGAAGAGTATGATGACATTCTACAGTAGTTGTTTCCCTTAAGGTTTTATCAACCATGTCATGTAGCTGCTGTTGCCATGAATAGCTGTAAAGTGCTGCATTTTTGAATGCAAAGCAGAGCACAGTTCCTGAAAACTGAGATTACCTCTATTGTAATAATTTGTCGATTTCATTGCAAAATTCTGCAGTTTACATTTGATGTTACAGAATAAGTACGCCTTTACAATGTTGAAAATATCAAAAGAAGGCCTGCAAATTAGTTTTGTGTGGGCACTGATAAGCATTCATGGAATAAATAAAAAGGTTATGGTTAAACACAGTGAGAAGTCTTAGATACATCTATCTATCTATCTATCTATCTATCTATCTATCTATCTATCTATCTATCTATCTATCTATCTATCTATCTATCTAAAACCTCTGGATTTTAGATGGATAGATAGATAGGCTTTCTTTTTTAGGTAGTTTTCCTTTTCTTTTTTTTTTTTTTGTTTAACTGATGACATACAGTGTAAAGTGTTTTCCCAGAAAATTGACATTGTGAGGAGATAAGAGCCTTGTAGAACTGCACTGTCATTTGCTTTTTCAACATAAATAATTCGGTTTTATAGACCTTCTCTGTGGATACAAAGTTGTGTGCTGTTTTATTTAGAAGCTACAGTGACTAATTTCTAGTGTCTCTTGAAATGGATGAAGAAGAATTACATAATTTGGGACTAACTTCAAGTGTTGTAGTGCCAAGGGTTCAAGGGAATTGGCATGCAACTTGCTGTAATTCCTTGCTGATTCTGTGGACACCACTTGGCATTGCAGCTTTTCCTTAGCTTGTAAATTAAGGAGTGTCAGGCCTGCCTTGACTTGCATACAAGATCAGCAGGGGACATGAGAGTGGCAAAGGTGGCAGTGACTGAGGAGGTGGCAATTACTTTATGAGTCAGCATTGATGTGGTGCCTCTGCAGAGAGCTGGAAAGCAGAGTGCTCCTGAGGGAGCTGTATTTTAGGTGAGAAGCAGAGCTTTGGTCTTGGCCATCTGCAGTCATGAAAGGCTCCATGGACGGACCTGTTGAAGGTGGGGTGTTTTCCCAGAGCTCCTGAAACAACAACATCAGCTAATAGTAACTGCAGCTTATTTACCTTGGATGTCCCCGGAAGTTTTTAATATATTGTAATTGCTCAGTCATTGCCAGCTTTATTTTCCTGGCCAGTACAAGATACCTGCTGCAGCTGATGAAACAACATGTGCAATACTCTCTTCTTCACTTCCTATATTGTATTTTTTCTTGTGGAGATAACCAGGCTCACATAATTGCAGAAGGTGAAACGTAACAGGTATTTCTAAACTCTCATTGAATAACTTGGGTTGCAGTGTCACCCACTAAACCCAGATCCTCTAGCAGGTGTGTGTGCATTGGAAGGGATTAGAGTAGGCAAAATTCTCAGTAAGACTCTGTAGTCTTGATGTATGGCTTGTTCAAGTCCATGTCCAGATTATGGAGTAGATGTAGGGCCCAGGATGCCTCCTGTACATAACTTCTTTCTGTCTCTTGATGATGTAGAGTGGGACAGAAGAATACATGTGCTTACTGACTTCAAGTTTACTGGAAATGATAAAATATTTTGGACATAAAAATGTTTTTTGGATACTTGAATACATCTGGAATTTGACTTGTAAATATGGGTTTTACAACCTATGTGCGAAGTGGAATAACATTACCATCCTTTTAATGAGCTGAGAGAAATTATGGTCGAGGTCCAAATGGTGTAGTAGACCAAATTAGGTGTATGGGTTCAAATATGTCATGTGGAAATCCTCTCCTGCTTGGTTGTTTAGCCTTGCTAGTTGCCAAATTCAGTGAATAAATACAGTGCCATTGAACCAAAATCTCCGTTCCTAAGTAGTTCTCACTGAACCCCACATCGGTCTCTCCCTCTCCTGTGACGTGCTAATAGACTGGCTCCAGAACATAGACTGCAGTTGATTAAATAACAGGTTTTGCTGTTTAGACTGTACATAAAAGGTGGTGTAGAACTGTATGAAGTTGGATTTTAATTGAATCTTACCTCTTAATCCACTCAGATTCTCTCAAACTGTTCCACTGCCCATTTGAGTATAACTTTTGAAACTTCCTCTGCTGATCTTGCATTGGCATCCACAGGTAGTAACCATATTGTCTGGAATCACGCTGGGATGCTAAGGGCTGCTACTCCAGAAAGGAGATGGAATCTGCGTGTGTGTGATTATACAGAAATGAAACATTCACTCTGAAGTAAAATGTCTGGACTAAGAACTGTAGGGCGTTTGTTGAAATGATAGTAAAAAGAATACGTGGAGGTTTTGTACCTTACCTGTCATTTGTGTCATGAAGAAATAGAATGAATATTCTTCAACAAAGGGGAACAATGGGTTTTCAAGTTCCAATCTACTTTGTTTTCTTTTTGCAGGAATGTATACAAGATGTTTGATTTGATGTGCACCAGGAACAAGAGTGCCAGGTCATGCTCTCCTTTACAGTCAAGTGCATTTTCTGAAAGTCAGGGCAGTGAGATACAGATCTTGTTATCAGTTTAGGAGCTCATTACTTATGGCTCTGTGTTGCCAAGTGTCATTGTACTATGATTCTGTATGTGAGTGTAAGAATAATTTTTTACTTTTTCACCTCTTTCTACTAAGGTCAAAGTAGCTGGTCATAGTTAAACGGTGGTTTTTGAAGAAGTCAGACATGCATTAAAAAAAATGCAGTGCATATGTACAATAGTGAGAAACTTCATGTACTGTCAGGGGATAACTATATTGCTCTTTTTTTTTTTTTAAACTGAGTTTTGGTATCCAGTATGTTTTTAGTATTTTGGACTGCCAGTTTAATTCCATTTAGCATGTCTGTGGTCTTGTATTCAGTCTTCTTATGTTTTTAAAGTGGATAAATTAAGTCTAGCAAGCAGAGAAAAACTAATGGGGAAGCATTCACAGAATGCAGAAACTTTGCCTAATGTGCAGTAAACAAGTATAGGCCCAATTCTTTATCCACTTTATATTTTTAAATAAGACAAAAAGTTAAAATCCCTCAAAACTAGGCATGTTAATATGGCACAAAGTTTGTCTAATGAAATATCCTAAAGATAAGCTGTAGGATAGGTTCAGTGACATTCAAACTGGTGTCAAGCAAACTAATAAGAAAACCAAAAGCTCTGGAGAGAGCAGTGCAAGTGCTAGGCTTCATGCAAGCCAGCCTTCCATGGAAGGAGTGGGACAGCTAAGGATGCCAAGTGTATAAGGGCTACCTCATAAATGTGGTTCCAAATCTGAGACAGTGAGATTTTGAGAGGCTTCTCCATGCTGGGTCAGCTGGACCTCCACTAATTCAGTCTGGCATGTGTGAGTACCTGTCTAATGTCCTGTTGTCAAGTTACGAGTTGTAACATGGTTGCTGAATATTAGGTTTCAAACAATTTTGTCCATCTCAGGGGCTTATTTTCTGTAGAAAGTTGCCAAGGAATGTCAGCCCCAGCCATTGTCATGGTAGGAATGGACAAACATTACAGGCAATACTTGTCAATGTGTGTCCCTTCAATGCTGTGGGAATAGTGTTCCACCAAACATTTTTTCCTGGTTCATATGGATTTCTTTGGGTTTCTCATTTCAAACAGAGAAGGGAATTATTTTCAACTTCAGCCTAGGGACACAGTTACAACTTGGAAAATTTTATGCCTCAGAGTTTTATGTGGAGAGTTAAAATGAAAAGTATTTTTACAAACCTAACTCTGATGTTGGCAGCTGCTCTGATTCTGTAGACTCCATCCATTTGCTCAGTGCAGTGTTTTGGAAAATACATGTCTAGCATCTAAATAATTCTGGATTTTCTCCAAGTTCTGACTTTTTAACAGAGTGAGAAATAATTCTGGGACAAGCATGATGTTTTAGTCTTGCTCTGGTTTTTAGAGTCTTGCTCTAGTAACTTTTATGTAATGTCTACTATGCCCAGAAGACCAGGGAAAATAGTCTTTTTTTAGGCAGCATTTCCTGAAGTAAATGTTTGTCTGTCATATACTGGTCAAGCAGACAGAATAACCTACTTGGTTTGCCTGGTAGCTTGGAAGATAATAAAAGTAATTTACTTAAGGCTTTGTTTAACAATCCTCCAATAACTCTTAAATGCCGTTACTTGAATCTACTGAGATGAGAAGTTAGTGTTAAAGAACTGACTGAAAGCAAAACTGTTGAATCCTGACCTCTGATGTATGTGTGAAATGAGGAGAGATGGAAAGGAGGCAGCTCTGGGGAACAGAACTATTCCAGTTATCCTGTACACGCCTGCTTAAGCACTGACTTCCCTTACTCAGGGAGATAAGTCAAGCAAACTGTATGTTGCATGACATTGTATTTTCACAGCTGATTTAGAAATTGCTGCCCATTTCTAGTGATCTTGTTCAGAAATTATTTAAAATGCACAATAGTGTAGAAACAAAGTCAAGCCAAAGATGCTGTGACAGACAGTTTTTATCCTTTGTCAGCATCCTCTGAGTGTCACGAGCTAAACACCTTAAAATTTACTTCAATTGCCTAAGGAGTCTATTACAGGGTAGGATATCATTGCTAGAGAGTTCTCTCATCTTTTGTGACTACATTCCTGTTAAATGTAGGAACTCTTTGTTATCCAGAAGTGAATTGAATTGGACCTTTACAGGGCCCAGGGATCATCCATCTATCTGCCTGTCGTTTTAAGGAAAAGGATTCTGGGCAGAGGGCACTTTGACTCTGCAGTGGAAACTTTGTTTGGAAGAACTTGCTCTAGGAATAAGATTATGACTAAAGGTTTTCCCAGAGGAAGGTTATTTTATGGAATGTTCAGGTGTTCACTTCTGTTTGTTCTTGTATTTGGACATCACATTACAAAAAGAGTAAAAAATAAGATTGCAGTAACATACATGAACTGAATTAAAAAGTAGATTAAAGGAAAAGTTCAGAAGTCAAAGGTGGAAAGAGGCTCAGAGTAATCTGAAATCTCTGCCATCAAAGATTTTGGGGAGGAGAGTCTTAATATTTCTGAAATATTACTATTCATGTACTCCCTAACTAATACATTGAGTCTGTTACACAGTCAGCCAGTTAATTTTTAACACAGAAGGACTTTGATGAAAACTCTCTGACACCAAGAGGAAAGAAAAGGTTATGTGGAAATTTTATATCATAGAATCACTGCTGAAACAGAGGTACTGTTTTGTTAGTGAGAAGTGTCAGTGAAATTTAAAACACGGTGATTTCCGGAGGACTGTCACTATGATAAATTCCCTTTGTAAAATAGTTAGGTCAAAATTCAGATTAGCTGCTGTGAAGAAGCCCGTTGTTCTAATACCTCAACTCTTTAGAGAATAATCCACAAAAGGGGCAACAATGTGATGGTAGCAATGAAAGATGTAATTTGTATGATCCAGATAGAGAAGAAGGAGAGAAAGAAATGCTGTGAAATAGAACCAGTGTCTTTGTACACCCCTGGAAAGAGGTTTGTATATGATACCCAGGCAGGTGTCTGCTTTAAATTATATTTAGTAAATTATCATCAGTATTAACATGTGGATCTTTATTTCCAAAGGTGAATTCAGGTTTTATATATTTCCATGTCCATTTGCTTCAGTTTGGGATACAAGCCTGGCCCCTGGTTCTCCCCATGGGTGCGTGGTGACTGTTCTGTGCAGGAGGCAGGTAGATCTGGGAAATCCTGAGCATTCCAGTGTAGGGGTTCCTGGTGCATATGCTGATCCATCCATCACATGGCATGGACATGCTCAACTCACTTCGTTCTTAGAAACAGATCTAATTTTTCTAAGGAGGTTCTTTGTGTTTCTGTTCCTCTATGGCTGGAGCTGCAAGCTGTTTAGTCTGAATAATATTTATACAATTTTTTTTGTTTACTGCTCCCTCTGACTTTGTGGCACATGGCTAGACCTAAATGTCTTAATAATGAATTACTGATGGGTAATTCATCAGCATCTCCTGGTTCAGACAGCTGCCTCCTGGAACTTATCATAATTCACCTCCATCAGTCAATACGTATAGACATTAATTGCCTCGTAATGTTGTCAAGAATACATCAGGTAGTACTGAAAGGGTGTGATTGCATCTCTTTGAGCTAAGCAACATTTATTAGTGTTTGGCCCCTATTCTCACTTTACACATTTATCTTCCCAATGCCATGAGCTGGACTGAGGACACGTCATCAGGGTGCAATCAGGAGTAGGTCTGGCAAAGTAAATAGTAATTTCAGACTTGCAGTGTGAAAAGAGTAATTCCCCAGCAGGCAAGTCACATAAAACCAGGCACTGACAGCTGGGGCAGTAGGAATTCTCCTTTCAGTGACCTTATTTTTAAACACCAAGGTGAGAATAGAACTATAATGCTTTGCATACTTAAAAGGGGCAAATTATGTCTACTCTTACTTCACTTGTTGAAATTCACTCAGATTCATTTTGGAGCACTGAAAACGTTTTTGTATTTCAAAGTGTGTCTGACAATCACCCAATATTTGAGGAAGTTATTCCTATTTGTTTAATGAAAATGTCTCTATTTTACATCCAAGACACTTCTGTATTTTTTGTTATTTTGATTAGTGTATCAAAGTTCAGTGATACTAAAAAATGCTATCTTATTCCTTCAATGAATAATTCCACAGTAATTGTTTTTTTATTAGTCTTTAATTTGGATGCACTCCTGTCCCTATGGAAAAAAATGTGTTTGAAGATGCAGTGAGGTAGAACACTTGAAGGGAAAGGCTGGTATAAAGCATGATTGAAATAAATAGGACTCTTTCACTTAACTTCAAAGAAAAAAAGTGGCATAATTAAAGACAATTGAGAGAAAGAAGATAAAAATGAGAACCTTTGATTTGAACATGTTTTGGAGCAGAGCATGGGGAGAGATGAGAATGAACTCTGTGATCTAAGAATAGGGAAGAGGGAAGAGCAACGTTGCTCAGACCAGATAGCTGGTACCGCAGTATAGGCAGATCTCACGAGTGTATGATGATGAGAAAATACACTAGGAAGGACAATATTTGAAGACTTATGTAGTTTGATCACCTTGTGGTTTGATCACCAGTGGTTCAAGCAAATTCTCTGTCAAGGTCTTGTGGGAGCTGTTTCAAGTGAAGGGAACACATGAACCATTAACACAGTGAAGTTCCCCAATTTATTCTAAATACAGTAGAGAATTAGCCCCTTCATCATCATGTCTGGACTTGTATCTAAAGAGAGTCTATATGGAAAAAGACTGTGGAGCATGGCCGCACTGAATGAGTCATGGCAAAGACACCTGAAAAGCTGCAGAGGCTGATGTCCAGTGGCCTCCCTCCTCCCAGCATTTTCAGCTGGTGTTCCAGAAGCCTTTCTGGGCAGGTGAGACCTTCTTTGGACTGTCTAACTAGTTCATTGGGACTCCCTGTTCCTTGGCAAAAAAGTAGGAGCTGTTGTAAATTGTCCTGATCTGTGAATCCATGATATTTTCCAGGTCATCACTATCAATCCTTTGAGGAGGAAGGACAAACTGCCTTTCCATCCCTTTCAAGGAATCTGTATTGTCTGTTGTATATTCCATTTACCTTTACTGAGAATGAACTTGTAGAGAAGTAAAGACTTGTAAGGATTTGCTGAATACTGATTCACAAGAACTGTTTTGTGTAATATAAAATAGGAGTTTCACATGAGTTACAGATTTAGCAAAGGTCAACAGAATTGTTGAAACACAAAGTTGAAAGTCTCATCTGAGTGTAACAGACTGATGCTTGCATACTACAGCTAAAATAGATGTACATGTCTTTCCCTTTGTCATTTATCATTTTGTACTCCTTCAGTTTACCATAAAAAACCCCACAGTGTGTATTTAGAGAGGAGCATGTTTTTCTCTAAAACAATAGGGCATATTTTACATTTGAAAGAAAAATAGCTTATGGTTTTCTTTTTTTTTTTCTTTTTAATGACAAGTTCTTAGTTATATCAGATGACAACCTTTAATTAAAAACATTTTTGGAGGGTTTATTCAAGCAAGTATTACATATAAAATGTGCAAATACATGCATATTTCTTTTTAGCAATCCATTAAGAACTAAATCTTAAAGCATAATCACCTCTCTTATGGATCTGTCATCTTTAGATATTCCTCTAAACTCGCTGTAGCTCTCTCTTTTATGCCTGGGAGGGACACCCCTGGGCTCTGGCTTCCAAGGGCAACACCTTCAGTGCTTCCCCAGGTGTTTTTGGCATCTGACTCTTGGGACCATTTAGTAATTGTTCTGCTATCTTTGTGATCCCCAAAAGGTTTTTCCCACATACTTTTTCTGTTTCCTTATGGTGTTGTTTTCTCTGTCCACAATTAGTCTTTGTACAAATAGAAAAGAAAGGGTTTTTAAAACCTGTTTGTTACTTAATTTAATGGAGCACACATAGCTGTATAAAGTGTTTCTATCAGATTTTTTGGAAACTTCTATTTTGCTTGTGAGACCTTTGTTTGAGGGAAACTTTTTCAAACTCCTGGTTGGCCACAAGTTATTTCTTGGTCAGACCATGTTTGCCCTGCCTTTCTACTCATTCTCCATTTCATTTTAGGCCCTGCAGGGCTAAAATTTATAATTTTATTATACAAATTATAAATACTTTCTAAATATAGAAATAATATGCATATTCATTCTCTATTTGTATATAATATAATTTTGACCCCCACAGGGCTGAAATTTGGAGGAAGCGTTGCTCTGCAGGGAAACCTCAAGTTGAAACAAATGAGGCACAGCCAATAATCAGTCAAGTTGTTTTGGTTATAAAGTGGAAACAGCTGCAGTTGGAACAAGAGCCTTCCAACAGCAGAAAGTTTCAGAGGTGCTTTGGCTGTGCTATCTCTATGCTTTGTGGGAGAAGAGCTGCATAAATGAGTGTAAGGAAATGATACTTGAGCTTTTTGGGTCTGTGGCTGAGTAAAATTTGATATGACTTTTGTTGGTTTATGGAGCAAATTATTGCAGCTGATCTATAGAATACAGTGGTTTTGAAGTAAGGGCCTGGAAATGATTCTTTAGGAAAAAGCGGTTCACAAAACAGGGCAAAACAAAATGTGTGAGCTGCTGAAGAAGATTCATGGCAGAGATTCTTTTTTTGTCTTGATTGTTGTGCTAGTAAGTCCATGTGGTATATTTTTAATGTTTTGGGCTTAGGTTGCTATACAGGTATGAAGTTTTTCTTGCTGTCTTTCTTGGGCAGGTTTATGGCCAGAATACTCAGTAAATATTAAGTTTTTATATCCCCACTTATACTGTTGGTTGGGGATTGTTTATGGGTTTTATTCCTGTAAATAAACATGTGCTAGGGTTCTGCATTGTGCCTATTTATCCCAAGTTGGAGAAAGCCTTTGGTATTGTCTGTATTTCTTTACCAAACCAGATATAAGTGATACAATTGGGTTTTTCCTGGCTTAAAGGGGTTTTCTTACTCTAAACCCATAAAAGGAATGTTTTCTTGTAACTGAATTTATACAGAACCAAAACCTATCTCTTCTTGGAAAAAGTCTCCCTTCAAATGAAAGTCCTCCTACACCTACAAATGCCACAAGTTCTCTGAACCCCCTCCCCCAATTTGTCTCCTATTAAAAGAGCACAGGGAGTCATTTATGAAATGTGCCTGAGTATGTATTCTTGCCTAAAAACTCTTTCAAGAATTTCCTGCTGTGGAAAATAAAGGTAATATCTACAACTGATTGCTGATCAAGAATAAGCAAATTAATTTGTTATTTCACAGAGCATATTTTAATGTTTATTGTACTAAAATTTATCAAAGTTTAAAGGAGAAGGGGTGGTGGATCTTCGTTAGAAGTCCAGACATGGTCAACAACAGGGAGGTGGATGAGATGGTGAGCATCTCCTTCCTTTAGTTATTTTTCTTCTTAAAAATACTGTGTGTGCTGGAGAAATGAAATGCCATGTCCTGCAAGTACTTGGAATTTGGTGTTTTGTGTAATAGCTCTTGGACAGACTGCAGTAGATTGGCTTTTATCTGATGGGAAAGCTGGCACTGTGTTGCATTGTATTGTACGTGTTAGTTTTGGGCCCCCTTGGCAGTGCATGAGCTTCTATCTGAATAAACGAATCTTGCCAACTCATATTTATTCCTGCAGACAGGAATTAGTGCAAACATGGACTGATCAGTATGCTTTAATGTGACACTAATAGACATCAGTGACCTACTGTGTCAGGTCCAGGCTGTACCTCAAACAGTACTCTGTCCTTGACACTGAATCCCACCAGATACTTAAGAAAAAGTATGACACCAAAAAAGTGTGATAATTCTCAAGTACTGTAACAACATCCAATTCCTGTAGCTCAGGGACTTTCTGAGATGGTCTATGCCAATACAGTACATCTCAGTGGATTGTGCCTCTAGGAAACAGTCCAACCTCTCCTTGAACTTTCTCAGGCTTTCCACATTCCTATGTGTAGTGTATTCAAACAAGAGGAGAAAGTATATTGGAGACAAAGGGCTATCAATTAGGAATGACAAGATAAACTGAAAAATTTACTGGGGGACACTGAAACTTGATTATAGTAACCTTGATCCTCTCCATGGATCAATAGCTGCTCCTTGAGTACCAGGCACTTTGTGGCTCTTTAGAACGAGGATAGATGGTGTTTTGATGAAGAATGGCAAACAGCAACAAAGGCAGCTCCAAGTTTTTTGTATTTACAAGTGCTTTAGTCATCCAGGTTACTTTCAATTAAAACATTAGCCTTCAGTTTATGGAGGACTTTAATCTGTTGATCATGCTTACTGTTTGTTTGTGCCATCTTTGGGAAAAGTACAAACCACTCTGTTCAGGGCAAAACCAAGATGCAAAAACTACTTATGAACTGAGCATATTTCTCTCCTGATATTTCCTTGCAAAGAATTGATCCAAAGTGGGTTCTCTTAACTTTCAACATTCTTAAAAGATGATTTTTTCCTTTTTTTAATTTTTTTTTATTTTTTAAACTTAGCCTGCAGTAAGGAAATTTATCTATAAAAGATATGATTGCATAGAAATGGGTCATCTAAAGATGCAACTTTCTCTAAGGGGGACATTGATGATGTCAATCCTGCATCAGGGTGGGGAAGCACAGCAATTAAAGCAGTTTTAACTCTAAGGGAGCTCCCAAAATGCAACAGGATTTTCACTCTTCTTGCTGCTGCTTTTTCTGACTTGCCTTTTAATTGGCAGTAAAATACACCTTGATTTTTTTTTTTTTTTGAGTCCTGGGCCAAAACATCATCTGCTGCTTAACAGTTATGCACCTTCAAATTACATAAATGTAAGATGCCGTTTTCACTGTCTTCTGTTTTAATTTTAATTTCATCCCTTGTCTGGGCTTTGAATTTTGATTTCAGTGTGGAAAAAGGTGCAGGAGTAGGAAGACAGAGGAAGTCCATATTTGAGACACTTTTGTATGGTCAGAGAAATAAGTGGTTGAGTTTTTGATTATTTTTTTTAAAGTTCCTTCATCTGAAGTATTTATGTTTTGCATCAAGTATTTTTTGAACAGAATGTTTAAAATTAAATAGCATAGTGTGGTACTTGGATGTAAACTATTTAGCTGGTTATCCTTTAATCCATCTGTAATTGCTATCTCCCAAGCACAGTGCTTACCAGGTGTGATGTGTTTGTTTACTTGGCATAGTGGCGACAGTTTAATGTGGCAATCTGTTAAATGAAGCAATTCTAAAATAGTTTAAACTGCCTGTTATATTTTTCATTGTGTACCAAGTGATCAGTCTTCAGTATACGTCCTTTTTTTGTTACCTTTATTACTCAGAACTGCTTCCTCCTTCAATCTACCTTCTCTTTCAGTAGGAACTGTTACAAACTTTAATGTAGACTATGCTCTGTGTTGTAAATACTATCAGGGATGTGGAGACAGGTTATTTATTTCCACTGTCGAATCTCTGTTTGAGTATCTTCCAATAGGCTTTGGTTTTGCTTGCAAAGCTGATGAACACTAGGAGTAGTTGCCAAACTTATCCCTTCATAATTTCTGCTAGAAACATTTGTGTGGGCCTGGAAATGACACCTGAGGAAATAAAACTAACCTTCTGGCTTACAAGGTGTTTCCTGTTTCAGGGCTGGCTTTGTACTATATAAAGTTGCCAACAAAAGAGAATTAGCTTCTCTTTTTGGCACAGATACTTGTATAAGAGCTCTGATTAAACAGTGAGGGGCTCTAGGATGGGGAGAGGAAAATAAAAGCTCACCACTTCAGATTTTGCATGGGACTGTGGGGTCCTGAATTGGCAAGGCATGAAGGATTGCTGTTCTGTGTTGGAAAAAGCTCCTGTAGCTACCTGTCTCCTCCATGTAAACAATGACTTCTATTTTGTGGACACTTTAAGCCCGTCTCAGTGACTTGTCTTCTGTGTACCATGTGTCCTTTGGAGGACGGGAGTGAGCCAGGGCTGCTGATTTGGGAAAGGGGAATGGGGCATTTGTATGTGCATACTTTGGATGTGGTTCCTACCCTCCTGTATAGAAGGTGTTTTGGAGGCTCATGTGGCTCAGCAGTTATACCTATTCCCTCCATGTTTTAGAGTCAAGTGTACTGCAGTTATTCTCCAAAAGCATCCTTAGTGTAAACCTTTAGGAAACCTAACAAGTTGCTATCCCAAAATAATATAATAATGTCGTTCTAGGAATAAACTAATGCTTTAATATGCTACCGTGGCTTAAAATGTTCTGTTTTCAGGATGGAATTGGGCACTGATGCAGCCACATGCTGACCTAAAAACATCACTGGCCCAGCTTTTTCTCTCCTGGCTTTCCCTACAACTTTTGAGAAGTCAGAGATGAGCAAGCCATCCTATGTTTTTTCCCTAATGAGTAAAAATATGCCTGTTAACTTGTCATGAGTGGGGTAGCTCCTCCCACCGGTACGCTGGAGTCACAAAGTTGTAAAATGCAGTACAGATGGGTCTTGCTTGGGCTGTGAATATGGCATCTCTTCAGAAGGTGTGCTGTTGGGTAGAGCAGAGAAAAGGGAATGTACCTTTCTGCTAAAGGCTTGTAAACTGGAATTATTTGTTCCACTGGCTGGCTAGAAAATGCCAGTATCTTAGCAGCAGCTGAGAAAGCAGGGCTTGCATTTAAAATAAATAGGGAGGAGAGAGGAGAAGGCAAAACCAGAAGTGAATAAATTGCTCCTCTTGTTGCATTTGTTTTGGGGGTGGGTGACTCATTTCTTGAACATTTTATTTTTCAAAGTTTGACTTGACTTGGTTAATGTCTCCTTTCAGAACCTAGATTTTCTATTTTGTCTTGTATTTTTCATGCTAACTTGAATTATCATAGTGTCAAAAAGTCAGTAAGCCTTCATAGAAGGGAGCAGAAGTTTCCTAAGGTTTGTTTTTTTTTTTTTTTGTAAGTGCCTGACTCAGGGGAGGAGGGATGGAAGAAAATAAGTTAATACTGTCACAGTTTGTCTTCTTAAAAGCTCTTGTAATGTCTTTTTTACTGTATTGATTGTGGCATTTAAATGGAGTCCAAACACATTGCAGACCTTCTCTCCAGTCTTTGGATACCTAGGGATGGCCAATTCAAAATGACCAAGTGTTGTTTGCATGGTCTCTTTCCAAGAAGCCTCTGAAGTGCAACAGAATGCACTTTGTTTTTCCAGAAGAATCAGTACTTTGTGATACTGTGGAAAACTTCAAGTCATTACTGTGCCGACCTAGTACACTTAGTATTTTGGCAAAATTGTTTTCTGATTATTATTATTTTTTTTTATCCTTAATGTATTGGTGTGCCTGTACTGCTGCTGCATAAATTCATAAGACATCTTTATGAAATGCTTAGCATGGTTGTGAAAAATGAATTTTGCAGATGTGGGTGGGTATAATTGCAATTTCCACTGCAATGTATTTTAGTCTTGTTTGTGAATATCTTTCCCCACTGCTCACCTGGCTGTAATATATACCTAAATGAGCAGTTATTTACCAGTGGCAAGTCTGTTGTACATAAACTTGGGAGACTCTATATCACTTGGCTCTGTTTACCTTTATCTTATTCCATAAAATATTCATGCTGATAATCTTTGCAGCTTAGACACACTGAAAGATGGTCTGAAAAAAGAGGGAGTAGTTCCGCTGAACTCTATGGAGGCCCTCAGGAGTCATTCTGATTCATGTCTAGGGATTTCACAAGGATTTGACATGCTTGATCTTTAGTTGTAATTAATTGTCAGAGCTGCTATCAGCTTTAGAAATGGGTTTCTACTAACTGGCTCAAAATAGCAGCATTGGTCTTTCAAACTGCTGCCTTTTATGTGTGAAATCAATTGCACCAAGAGCATGTTCTTTTTACAAGTAACAAAAAGAATCCTGTTCTGTGATGTCATCTGAGTTGTTGGAAAATGTTAGCACTTCTCATTTCACAAGGCTTTTTGTATGTGGTAAGGGTTCATTAAATTTAGTCACATGCAAAAAGAAATCTGCACCTGGATACTTGTTGTCAAATTACTAAATATGTGATTTCTCTATTTTTTAACATTTGTTTCAATGCTTAGGCTTTATTAAGCCAGTCAGATATTGAGGGTGTTCTTTTGCTACTGAAAGTCCTAATGTAACCTTGTCTCTTGCTGTCAGCACATGCCTGATAGGAAAAAATAGCTTGAAACTGTATCAGTTCCAAGCTTTTATTAACTATTTCTCTCTTTGTTGAGGTAAAAGAATAGTTTCAATTAGGTAAGTCTTTGTTCCTGCAAGTAAGGGTTTGTGACTAATGAAAAGAAAATGAATGGCAATGGTGGCAACTTAGCAAAGGTTCCTGCACCTGACACACTCTCATTGCAGCACATTTGCAGTTCAGATCTTGCCCACCAGTGACGCCCTGCACTGCCCGAGTGTGGCTGTTCTGTGGTGGGGATGTGCACTGCAGCTTCTCCTTCATCCATGTGCAGGGAACACTGGTGGCACAAGTGTCCCATTAGGGCATGTGCATGCTCTGCTCTGGTGCACGTGCCCTTGTTTGGACCCTGACTCCAAACAAGGGTGTATGGTGCCTTTGGTCCCGCTTCAACCACTGGAAATGACCAATAGGAAGTCTGTGAGGCTGCCCAATTCTTGCTCAGCCCAGGGAATCTGAGGAAGTGAGAACAAGACAACATGTTCTGTCTACATTATGTAACAGACATAAGTGATGTCTGCCACAAACACGTGCCATAGACCTTGTTGGGCCTAGCAGATCAAATCCTGGATCTTGTCCTCTGAATGTGAGAACTAGATACACACTGGTGGGATAGTGCATTCCTCAGAGGAGAGAAGGTAGTCTGATAGCTTACTCTGTTAACTCTCCAGGAACGTTGACTCTTCTGTCATCTGTTTGTTGAGAATGTGGCTTTTCACACTGAAAACTGAGATTTGTTGCAGTAAATATACACACCATTTTTTTTTTTTTGCTTGAGTTAGAGAAATACTTGACTGTGTAGCATTAGTGTGTTTAATTCCTAAGGTTTATTGGTAAGCATTTGTGGTTGTTTAGTTTTCTTGGTTTCGGTCTAGGCTTTCCCTGGTAACAGGTTTATAACTAAGGAAGTATTCCACACCACTCCTTTACATAATCAGGTGTATATAAGACAAGCAGGGGAGGGTCCTTGCTCTCTTCCTTTTGGGTGCTTGGAGGGACAGCAGGTCTCAGGGTGTTGGCTTCGCTCTTATATATGTGAGCTGAGGCCGATCTGAGAGCTGTTGTCCAAAAGCCACGTGGAGGTGGAGATTTCTGCTGTTGTCTTGAGGGAAGTTTGGTG
>JAWWMP010000002.1:151742-168523 GCA_035047865.1 Dendrocincla tyrannina
AGGCCGATCTGAGAGCTGTTGTCCAAAAGCCACGTGGAGGTGGAGATTTCTGCTGTTGTCTTGAGGGAAGTTTGGTGAGAGTTTATTGTGTTAGTTGCTTTATTGAGCTAGTCTGAGTTTTTGAGTTTGTATATCTGTTTTCATTTATTTTTACCCATTTTTGTCCTTTTTTTCCCTTCCCCTTTTCCTCCTTTTCTCTTCTGGGGTTGTTTGGGATTCCTGTTCTGCATATACATAGTGTTTAATTATATATAACTGTAATATATGTGAATATATATATATATTTACTAATTTCTTTTGGTACTCCTCCCCCCCCCCCCTTGGGAGCGGGGAATCTGTGTGGCCAGTGGCTAGGTTTGGCAGGGAGCCAACCCAAGCCTCCACAGCATTGAAAAGGTGAAAATATATTAAGCATTATTAAAGGCAGAAAAAAGTGTTATTACTTGAAGTACTAAAGTTTTTTTTTCCATTAGAGACTGTGTTTTGAGAGATACCAGGCAGTACTTTTCCATTTAGCAGTAGCAAGTACTATTGCCTGTCTCAAGAGAAGCCCAAAAAGGGATGAGAGCTGTTCAGATGAGACAGGTGACACTTCTGTCAGTTCTTGATAGCTGGTGATCTAGGTCCACAACATTTAAAAACAAACAAGCAATTTCCCCCTGGTCCTGTCCTCCAAGTCCAAGAATTCCTCTCAGTGCCCTCAAGCTACTCTCTTTGTGAGGGAAACTTACTATTTTCTCTTGAGTGGAAGTTTAGAGAATGTTTTGTTGTACTAGTTATGTTAATTGAACTCATCTTTGTTTTTCAAGACAGAAATTCACATGGCTGCCCTGTTCTGTATAATTACCTGTCACAACAAAGGGAATATATGAAGATGGAAAACTGAGATTGATGTAAAATTCTGTCTTATCTGATCTGTAAGGTCCATTAACATTGTATTTCATGGGACCTGATTGTCTCTAAGATTTCAGGAGGCTCATGGTATCATTTGAGAATACTTTAGAGAGCACACTTACTCTTTTCTACTTATATTGGTGAATCAACAATACTGTTTTTGTTACTTCGTATAGCAAGCCAAGTGTGAAATGTGCCTGTAACAGTGCTGCTTGAGCCTCTCTGGTAGATCCTCCAGCAATGTCCTTTTAATACTGGTTGGTAAGGGTTAGCAGTTTGCCACAGTCGCTCAGGTAACCATGTATGGTGTGTTATTTTGAACCCTATGGATAGGCCCTGAACTGGCTTACCTTTCCTTCTGCACATGGATACTGTTATTACAAGACACAGTGCATTCAAGGAAGGACATCTGGGAAACTTGATCTTGCTCGTGGAGGAAAATTTCAACCATTGTACAGCCTGTTTCTCTTAAATAGCAGTAAACCCCAGAATGGGCTGAACATTGTTTGACCCCATTAAAATGCAGTGGCAGAGATATAACATGACTGCAGGGTTTTAGTTGTGTGCATACATATGTAACTGTAGATGTATATTTAAATATTCATAGTGTAAATGGAATATAAAAATGTCTATGTCTAGGCATACATATGCATGTCCAAGCTGCATAGGAAATGCATAGCAACCAAAAGACTTTCTAACTGGTAGAATAAAATGAATGGCTTTATTAAGTTCCTCATTAAAAAAACATTGAAAAGTAGAAGAACTTGTACTAAAGATTTAAGTTGGATCTTCAAATAGATGTGTATGTATAGTTAAATACAAACCAAATTTTGAACAGGAATCTCTGTGAAGATCAGTAGAATTGTGCTCATATATATCTCTGGGTTTTCTGTCCTAAGTTTTTTTTAAATCAGGTTTGTCATTGTACAGTTTTAGAAAAGTTAATATTTAGTGCAATTTAGGAGTCTTAAAGAAAACAATTGTTTTAATTGAAGAGGTTTTTTCCATAGTCTTAAGAAGAGTTAAAAACAATCTTGGGTCAATGCAATGAGTTCTCCTCCCCCTTTAACATTCAATTATTTTTCTTCTTCTAATATGTTCAGAATAATATGCATGTAAAATTTGTCTTTTAAGTGATAAATATTTTTGAAGTTTTGCTCAGTTCTACTTTTAGATTGTTCATTCAGCTTCTGTTGACTTGGCTGTGCCTGCATACTTGAGTACATGAACTGAACTGTTATTATGAGCCAGTTTTTTCAGTTTCTCCCCTTTCACTGTGGCCTCTAATTAAGTTTTGCTCACTGACTGTCTGTGCAAAGCAGAAGTTCTTTTGTAGAGTTTCCTGAAATCAAGCATAACAAACCTAAGAATAACAAATACATGCACTAAGGAATGTGTACTGCTAGTTACAGCCATCAAAATAAGTTTCACATGTAGAAATGAGACACTTATAGCTGCAATTCTCAAGTTCTCCTTTTGCCCAATGTCCCTGAGTTCGGCTTTTAAAAGTCACAAGTTGCTGATCAGTTGGCATTTGATATATGTGACCCTTTATCCTCACAGGCCACTGCAGGCTTTCTTTTGATAATACTCGGCATAACATCCCCATTGTTTATTCTTCAAGACATAAAATGTGACACAGGGCACTGTGGCTACCAGCTCCCACCTACACTTGTTTTTCTTCCTTTGAGAGAAACCTTGACCATTTTATTCATTGAGCTGGTAAATGCTTTATCCAAGTATTAATGTCCCTTTTTTAGTGCCTGGGGTTTTTTTATTTAAAATTATGAAAATATCCTATATTCTATGATTTATATGGTTGGCACTTTTCCAGAAGAAAGGTTAATTTTTGAAATACTTGTGAATTCCAGTTTTCCCTGATTTTTGAGTCACCACAGAACTGGCACAATGTAAAGTTCCCTTGGAAAATTTTATTATAGTTAAGCAAGTGCATAAGGATTTGAGCAATGCCATTTAGTTCTTTTGTACCCATGCATAGATTCCACGGAGCATGAGATTGGTTCTCTGGGCAGCTCCAGGAATTGGGAGCTGAGGTTCTTTAGAGAATTGTCTATTGGAGAAGTCAACTGCAAGCTGCTGGTTTCTGGGGACTTTAAAAGTCACTGGTTCAGTGTTAGTCCTGCTGTGTGCTGGAGCTTGATTATTTGGCCAACAACACATTCTGCTCTGAAAGAAGACTTCCCCAAACTTTCAAAAATAGTGGGACTGTTGTTAACAAGGAGATGCAGTGTGCTACTGCAAGAGCTTGATCTTGATTTGAAGTCTTGCTGAGTTAATTTTTTCCTAATAGAGAGCTTCACATAACTATCTTGAAACTGCTTGTGGCTAGTGGGTTTTTATTAATTTATTTATTGAGGGCAGTACATGTTACAAAATTGATAGCAAAGAGGTAAGGGCTGTGGATTTTTTTTTTTTTTTTAACTCAACCTCAACATGCTGTTGCACTTTTGGGAGAAAGTGAAGAGACCTGAGCAGAGACGGTGTCCAGATGGTGTTGGCAAAGCAAGGTAGTAGACAGACCTTTTGTGAACCAGAGGAGAATTGGTTTTGGAATAAAGTTTCTTAGTTGCAGTTTTCTTTAATTTGCTCCACTGACAGAATTGCTCCACCTTGTCCTCTTAGTGTAACTGTATGTGCCAAATCTGTGTAAAGGGATCTGTATCCTGGAGAGAAGGAAATGGTGATATCTCATTGGGCGCTTAATTTTTTTGAGAGATCAAATAAACTTTCAGTGACTTTGGGGGCTGAAGCTGGCACTCTTTAGTTACATATCCTTCTTATATGGATATATATACACACTTTTAATTTATCATTAGACAGAAGAATACAAGTCTTGATTATTAATTACAAACGCAAACCAGAATATGCTGTGCATGTGGTTGCCCTTTTTCCTAAAAATAGTGCTTCACAGTCTATTGCTCCCAGACATTGGCAGAGAGCAGAACCCCTCTGCTGGTCTTCAGATATGGAGGGATAAATGCAGCAGTTTTCTGTGGCCTATGAAAAACATAGTGATCAATGTAGAGAATTTCATTAAATAGCTTTTACAAAACTTGCAAAGAACAGTTTAAGTTGTTCAGACTTCCTTCTCTGAAGTGTTTGTGTTTTGGTGTCTGTTCTCTGAAGAGTACTTAGGTAATTCTTTTCCTGTGTGGGGAAAGGTGTTGAAGAAGGAAGCAGATATGAAGAGGGCAAATTGAGCAGCCAATATTGCCAGTGGCAAATAACATCTTCAAAGTTTTCTTGCAGCTTGTAGATTAAGGATGCCAACTCTTCCTTATGCTGCAGTTAAGGAAACAGCCACAAAACAGAGAAACCTGGTGACTGCAATGGCAGGCATTTTAATTGATACCTTTTTCCAGAGGTCTAGAATTAATATACTTCCCTGAATGATCCAAGAGGGAATGCTTGTATAGAAGTCCTGAAGGTAATATGTGGTTGCTTAAACTATTTTCAGTGTTTTTCTTTACTGCAGCTACAAGTTGGTTGGAACTTACTTTATGTTTGCCTTTGGGATAGATGTAGTAGATTCCAATATAAATTAAATTTCTCTATGGAAATATTAGTGAGAAAATTAAGGGTTGAAAACTGTCAGATTCAATTGTGATTGAAACTCAGTCACAGCTTAAGCAATTAGTAATGCACAGGAATGTTCACATTTAAGTAACATCTCATTCTGTAGTGCTTGAAATATGCCTGGTAACATATTAAGGAAGACTTGAGTGGAATAAAGGTAAACATCCGTCTGGGTAGTGACACACTTTATTTTGGGGGAGTTTAACCTCTCCTAGCACCAGTGTTTCCATAGTACAGTTTCTGTAGACAGTGATTTTATTTCAAATCGTCAGAATTTCATTTGCCATACTGAATATAAAGCAATTTGTTATGACAGTGTGGGTTTAATTTGAAATATTAGTCTTGTATTTCTGGAAGATGAGCATTTTGCTGGGCATGGGCCACCAAAAGAACCATTAGAAAAAGACTGAAAATAAGAAATGAGATGAAGTGCAGAATTTTGGTGTAGTTAACTAAGGATTATCTCCCTGTTGATGTAAACAGATGTTTCCAAATAATGTGAAAGAGGTATGATGATCTTGCTGCTGAACAGCTCTCTTCCTCCAGGAGCCTTCAGGACACAGCACTGACTGAGATCATTTATGCCATCTTTGTAGCTTTGATAATCCAGTTTTACTCATGATCAAGGGATTGCTGGAGAAAGTGTGCCTGAATTCCTTTAAATCCTTCTGATGGCCAGTAGTTAAATGTGAGACTGTGCATCTGAAAACAGCTGATGAAGGTCTGTGGTGTGGTGGTGGTGGGTGAGTGATGTGGATGCTGTGGAGTAGAGTAAATCACCAGCAAGATCTGGTTCCCTGACACTTGGACCCAAACTTAGCTGTTTATTTCTAATTTTTGGCTTGGGCCAGCTGTTGCTGAACTGAACTGTGGCCTTCTCTGGTGGGTGAAGGAGCAGGTTATAACTGCAGAGGGGCCTTGCTAAGAGCCAAGGGAGGGTGATGGCCAAGGTGGAAGATGTTGCAGTAGTCAATTGCTGCTCTTAAGCATTGAGAACTATATAAACCTTGTGCTATTAGAAAGATGCAATCCTATGGATTTTGTTTATTTAGAACAAAGACAGGATAAGTGGAGATCAACCTGCAAGCAATTTCAAGAAATTGCTGAGAAGCAGCATTGCTTTAAGCAGGTTCAAGTGGGGCAGGAGTAATGTTCCCATTATGTTTTGGAAGAAGGGCAAAGATGACACTGATAACTGAGGACAACTCAGCTATGTTATGTAGTTTAAGTGAGGAGAAGATAAAACTGAAATGTAGCAGGCCGTTCACAATTTACAGCTCTACAGAATGGCAAGGACTGGTTGTAGGTCCATCAGTCTTGCAGCTTTTACTGTGTTAATGAGTTTTCAATTGCGTTGCTCTACAACTTCAAGGAGACAAAAACTAAGCCAGAGCAGGTAGTGCACAGCCCATAAATGTGCTTCACTGCTTTACAAACACGTGCTTTAGAGAGCAAATGTGGGAAGTTTGGGATAATTTTTTAGCAAGGAGCTATGTGGTCCAGGCATTCCCTTGACGAGACCCTTCGAGGGAAAGAAGGAAAGGCACACTCCAGGCAGGAGCATGATGGAATGGCAACTTTACTAAGATGGCTTTGGCTTATATAAGGGTGGCAGGGAACCTTCTAGAAAGGGGCTTGAACCTGGGAGGAGCATGGAAATTCTCTCACAGAAAAGGAAAGAACAGGGATGGATCATAACCATGACAAGAAAATTGGGGTGGAGATAACCATAAAAGGAAAGGCTCCGCTGTGGCAAATCTGTCCAGTCAGGGAGCAGGGATGACATGAGGGAGAAAACCAAACTCCATTTTGTATAGCATGCCACAATACTATTTAACTTTACAACTGTGAATTCAGAAACTGGGAAACTCATAACAACCCGATATATGGCAATAAACTTTCTCTTGTGCAGGATAGCTCGTTCTTGTAGTTCTCCTACTTGATTCTAAGTCTTGTCAAGTGACTTTGTGGTCTCTCTTCCGTTTAGTCTAATTTTGTACTCCTACATTTCCTAATCCTTTCTCAAAAATGAAACTAAGATTCTATGCTTCTTAACTCTGCCCTATCCTCTTCTTTTTCTTTTTTTCACCAGGCTGTTTTTATGTGTGCGTACATAAGTAGAAATTGTGTAATGTGTATACATATTATACAGGTAGGTTCCTGCTAGTAAAGAGAATTAGTGCACATCTTGCTGGAAAACATATATATAAATGTACACAATCCCACAGCTTCTACAGCAACTTTGTCATGCTGTATTCACCTGTCTGTACTTGCAAGAAAGGTCAAGTGAGTGGATGTGGGTGTAAATTAGACATGAATACAGAAATGGACCTTAAAGAGTGCAGCTGTTTGCAAGGGAAGTGTGGAAAGAAACATGATGTGCCTGAGAAGTCTTTTGAGCTCAGTAATACTTTTGACTCCTAGCAAAGGGTTTTAACTCATACTTTAACTGAGAATTTAATTTGGATGCCAGAGAAGTGTGTGTATTGCAGTCACCTCCCTCAATACTAACAAGAACATCAGTGAGTGTCCATCTGAAGCAGCTGAAATTTAATGTTGGTCCAATACCAACATTATTGGGTTTGCTTCACAAATTCACTCAAATGGTGGTGAATCCTTTCAGACTTGGCTGAGTTCAGTGGTGCTCCCAGCTGGACCCATTGAGCAATCCGTAATTTCCTGGAGTACTATTTAGCCATGTGTGTGTATTTTTTCCCCAAGGGTAGTAAATATGGACCATCCCTGCTAGTTTATACACATGTAATACAATTACTTGTAAATCCATGTTAAATTCAGGGTGAAAGGGTATTTCAATGTCCCTGTCTTAACTTTTTCTGTATTTTGTGTTGACTATTAAATTTTAAAAGAAATCTGTAGTCCTGTACTAGGAACACAAAAGCTCTGACTCACCCTTACACATACACACAAACATGCACAAAAAACAAATGTCTTTTAAAAGTGTTTGATTTGTGTGATCCTGTATTTACTGACATAAGTGAGGATCTGAGCTATGATTTGTGTTGGCACAGTCTATAGGTGTGAAGGAATTAGAGACTTGTTTGTTCTTTTACAGTTCCAGGGAGTCACAGTCCTACCTTCTGTCATTTTTGTGAAAGAAAATAATGAAATACTGAAAATTTCTGGAGATGTGTGACACAAAATGTTTTGTGGTTTCGTGTCTGCTTATTTTAAACTTATTGGGTTCTACTGCTTTTAATAGAGGTTGGAGACATGCATATGGGAATGTGTGAATTGGAAGTGTCTCCACACTAAAGAAAGTGAAATTAACATTAAATACCAATATAGAACTTGGGACTTGAAAGAGACCAGAAAGCATTAAATATTGGGAGTATTTGGAACACACAAAGGCATCCTGGAGTTAGGAGCAGTGGAAGATGTTCCTGTGGCCCGTAAGAGCCTTTTGAATGGAGAGAGGAATGTTGTTTAGGGGGCTACTGGACATCGTGAGTGATGGGAAAAGGGAAAATACTGCATCTTGTGTGAGTTTTTTGTTTGTTTTAATAGTAATGAGAACACTATCAATACTAAGGAAATTTTAAACCTGGAATAGCTGTTCCCCCTCCCTTTAATGGAATTATGTCTGATTTCAAAGGAAGCTGCAGCTGAAAATAAAAGCAGAAATCAAAAAAGTGGAGTAGTATCAGAAATTAGTCATTCAGATGTTCTTTAACCTTTTAAATCCCATTTCATTATATGATACGTCTCTAGATGGGAACATTTTAAAATTGCTGTTAAGTACACAAAAGTAACAAAACTTCTCCAAACAAGCAAACTCCATGTACTTTTACAAAAAATAACATATAAATAGAAGTCTCCCATCAAAGGGGCAAAGAAGTTAGTACAAAGAAACTAATTTCCCCCATGTAGAATAGCATCTCCAGCAATAAGAACTAATTGCTTAGAGCACCAAACAAATAATTAGTTTATAGATGGAATCCAGAAATCCAGGTAATTATGTGATGCATCTTTGAAGTAGAATGGTATTTTCTTCTGATCATTAAAAGCAGACACACAAGCTACTTATACAGATGGTACTAATGAGTTAACCTAAACATATAATCTGTCAGACTTTCTTTGGAGATGTGTCTGGTTTAAGGACAAATGAGGATTGGTCAGAGCTGAAGGAGCAGAGCATTAGTAAGTGTTTAGCTGCTCTTGACTGAGCCACAGTCAAACCCAAAAGATCCTTATGACTAATTACACAAGTATTTTTTCGTACTGCTTTCATATATATATATATACATATTCACAAAAATCAATTATAATTCTGACTGATACACTGTTCTTGTTTGTTTATGGTAACTGAGAATTGCTTCTGTCCTTGGTGATTTGCAGTCTTAAAATATAACCCAAAAGCTTTATAAAACAATATTTTTGTTGATTGTGAGCTCTGTAAGCCTTGCATTTGGGGTTAATTTCTGTGAGATAGGCCTTCTAAAATGGTGATAAGTTTGTCCAGATTATATGAAGGATAACGTTAGACAATAAATGCATATAAATTGTGTTTGCAGTGAATCTTTTATATTTTGGTAATGTGTACAAAGCCACATGAAGTGTTTGGCATTTCTCTTTAGATATGGTAGTGAAGGTTGCATTTGATCAGAGTGCAGTATATCTGGAGAACAGGGTCTCTTACCTGGGTTACTGATGGACCTGGTGCTTTATTAACACTCTCAGAACAAGTTTTCCTGCATCATCTGTGTTGAAATGACTGCATTTTGAGGGGATGGAAAGGTGCTCGTTTGCTGTCTGTCCTCAGCCCAGCTCATGAGTGGTATGGGAAACTGAGGGGAGAAGTGTTTGAGCTTGAAAGCTAATAAATATTTAGAAGGGATAGTGTTCAGTCACTGAAGTCGTGTGTAAACAATGACTGTGCACCCTAACAGGCTTTGCTTACAGTGGGAGTGGGAATCACTGTTTACTGGAGTTGGTGCTGGTATCCAAGTTGTATTCAATGGACTCTCAGCAGAGGAATACAGTAATTTTTTTTTTTTTTTGGCACCCTCCCTCCCTCTTAGTCATTACAACTGCAGATTGTCATCCCAGTAGCAGAGCTAAATTTTCCCATGAGGTGTCCTTTCTGTGCTGTTCCTCCATGTCCATGTGCTCTGGGTCAAATCCTGTGTGTATTTCTGTTGCCCCAATTGTCCTTAATACAGAAAGTGTTCAGTTTTACAGGGATATTACAACCCCTGGACAGCCTATGATCTCTTTTGAATACTGATTTGTAATTTTACATTTCCAAACCCCGGATTTCTCTCTTCCTTGGGGACATTCCATCTCCACCCTAGGTCCAGCAAGAAATCAAAACATGCTAAATGCCAGAGAATTGAAAAGCAAAGTCCAAAATTGCTCCTGGGCACATCTAACCCCTGCAACAGAAGGAGTGGTGTAGTTACTGTTTGGTTTTGCCTGAAAGTAAAAATGAGTTGGATAAAAATTCCTTGTATTCCAAAATAATGACTTAGTGCTCTACTGATGACATAAATTTGGGGGGATAAAAGGGGTTTGAACTCTGGCGTTGTTCTTTCTCATTTTTCTCTCTCTGAATCTTTGTGTCTGGGAATAGGAGTGGGTGCTGTGTTTGCCAAATTACTTCCTTCAGTTTCCCTTGGCCTTCCTAAACAAGCAAACCAAAAACCACCCCCACAACTCACAGAACTAGGAGTCAAATCAGTGTGGTCAGTGGGTCAAGAGACTCTGCCTCTGCTTAACTTTAGGAGAAATACTGAACTATCTGGCCTTGCTGTCTGTGGCTGAGGATGGCTTATATTTTGTAGTTGTTTTAAAGTAGAAACATGTGCCTTTTAAATAGTCTAGACAGTGTCTGAGTAGACAGAAGCCTCACATAATCCGTGAACTCCATGGTGATTGACAACAGGAGTGACAATTAGTTCCAAATGTCTGTGCTTCTGTGAAATTGATACCTTCTTGCTAAAGACTGGAATGAGATCATCAGCTTGTTTTCTTAGGCTTTCTAATTATAACCACTAAAGGTCAGTACTGTGCTGGATTAGGTTTGAATCATTCATGATCTAATGCTTTGCATCCAATTACCAATATCCTGAAAAATCTTTTTCATACAGTCCTGTATTACTCTGTTTTTAGAACTGCTGCTGTTAAATGCTTATGCTGCTTGAGAAAAAATGCTATTGTGACAAGATGAAATTTCCTTCTCTGTAGCCTAGTTCTTTTAGTCCTATTTAGAATCCTGGAAGACATGGCTTTTGCCTGATCAGTAGTCACTTCCAGTTTTCTAAGTGCCTAAAAAACTGGCAGCATCCACTGTGACTTCTACATGAACTCTTTGAGGCAGTTGGTACACAATAATAAAGGCTTCTAGGGTTCCTTAGTAATTAAAACTGGTGGAAAAAACCCACGCCAAAACCAGCAAACTACTTAGAGAGTTATGGTTCCTTTTATTTTAAGGAATCAAAAGTTATTCCTCACTTAATTGCTGTGTGGCTAGAGATCTTAAAATGATTGGACAGTGATAATTTAGAACACCAAAAGAAGTTAAATCAAAGGGAAATTCAGAAGTAAAGGAAAGGAATGGTTTAGAATGATGATAAGAATCATTCTATAAGCACAATACTCCTTTGTGCTCCTGGTTATAGGACATTTTCCAGAGGATATTAAAAATAATGTAAGCTCTTCAGGGTAGTGGCAACTCAGGTTTGAAACAGCAGTGATGGACATGGGGAATACAATAATGTCGGTGGAAAACCCTTCAGTTTGCAAATGCATGTAAATGGGGGCGATGGGTCAGTTGGCACTAGCAGGAACCAATCTGGAGAGTGTGAAAAATTCCTTTTTCTGTTTTTGGAAACTTTTTTTTCTATATTGCAAAGGCATCTGCTTGTGCCTTGTGTGCAGCTTCTGTTATAATCTTTTAGTCTAATATATCTGGTTTAAATATGCTACTGGCAAGACCAGTGCTGAAAGATCAAGGTACAGTCAAGCACTTTTACCTTTCAGCTGGCCCTTATTGTGCTGCTGATGTTCTTGAAAGACAGAAATTTGCTTTTATGGACTGTTTCATGTTCTTGTGTGTCTGTTGCTAACTGGGTTTGGTTTGCTGTTTGAATTTTGTATATAAAGGAGAAGTTGTTAATATGTGTGTGGGGGTTTTATTTTGTACAGATTTCTAATTTTTTTGTCATGTTCTGCATACTTGCCTACTGTAAGTGGTTCCAAATTTCACTCTATTTATAGGTGTTGATGGCAATCTACTCCTTTTTCATTTGACTGAACAATAAGCCTTGAGCTGATGCAAGATGTTTATTCTGCTGTGTTTCTAGCTCTGGAATGGGACAACAATGTTTTGAATGTAAATGGAGTTTCACCATGGAAAAAGCTAGTGGGTTGACAACTAGCATTCGTTAAGGCTATAGTTAAATAGCACAGTTTTCAGAAAGATTCCTTTTTTATCACTTTCTGAAGTTGGCCTTGGGAGATTATGCTGCCATACTCAATTAGACACTCACCAAAGAGTTTGGGATAGCTTTTCATACTGCTTGACTACTGTAAAACCCATGCTGATGCCTCTGTGGTGATTGTAGAGCACAAAAGGGAAAAGCTTTAACTTGCTTCTCAATTCTGAGATGATTTGCTGTTTATCTTGATATCATTGTAAAAAAGAGAATGGAATACTTGTGATAAAAGCAAATATTGAGTGAGTAGTGGCACGTTACTTTACACAGGCAATTTATGCCTAGATCCAGAGGGAGGATTTTTCCCCTGCTGGACCTGCTTTTTAGGCCATGTGGTTATTGAGAAGGAATTACATGCACTGCAATGGCAAACCTAAGTAAAACCAGATCCTACATGTGTCTGTCCTGTGTATTTTTCCAGTGTTCTAACATCTTTTAAATCCTAGTGGGGGCATTATGCCTCTATAGATCTGGTATTGTGAGTGGAGGTTTAATTCAGATTAGCTTTTCAAACACAGCTGTTTAAGGTGAACAGCCTTTTGGCTGAGATTACTCTTCTGTCACATTTTACTTTGAGACCTTTTTTATTGTAAACTCCATTTTAGTCAAATCATTTCATTTCTCTGTGAGGGTCAGAACCAGACTGAAACTATTATATCCTTTTGCATTGATGCTGTTGGCAGCTGAACTTCAGTAATACATGTGTAACTTAAAGTATAAAATTATCAATTGAAAGTTGAAAAGTCTAAACTACACAGAAAGATATAATTAAGTATTTTAAATAAAGAAATTTACATATACCAACTAGGCACTGCTCACCAGCCTTGGTGGGGTTGGGATATTGCATTGATTTATAGAGAAGTGGGCAGCTCTTAAGCATGTAACTATTGTCTGCTTTTAGTCTGAGCAGGGGTTTGTACTGTGTGATCTCCAGAGCTTCCTTCACACCTTAGCTGTTCTGTGATTCCCAAGTCCTGAGATTGTCTGCTCATCCTTCTATTTGGATCTTGTTCATAGTTTAATAAGCAAATGAATGCATTTTCTGGAGGTCACAAAGCTGCAATATGCATGGCAGACAAAACTTTAGTATCTGGTAGGTCTTTGTGTAGGAATAAAACTGGGGTTTGTGCCAGTCTTCTTCCTGGTAAGCTAGTCCCCAGTTCTGCTTTATGAAATCTGTAGACCCTGTATTTCAGAGGTCTCTTAAATCTCAGTGCTAGTAGAAGGAGACAACCAGATGTTTAAAAGGGGGTCAATCTCTCTAGTACTGTTGATCACTTGAAATTTAACCTGATATAAATTCTGTAGTCATCCTATTCCAGCAGCTGCTGCCTTTGGGTCTCTGTTAGGTCTCAGTAGCCATCAGTGTCTCTGTGCTGGCATGCTGGTACACTGCTGTCTCAGGGGTAGCTTTCTTCCAGTCCCAAACCACATCAGCAGCATCGAAGATGTCAAACTGCAGCTTGCCAGAAGATGTCAGCCTTGTGTATGTAATGTATGTGAGAGATACAATGGTAATATCCCTCCCAGAGGTTTGCTGTCTCTCTCCTAATCCCACTGAATTTCTTGTGGTGCTCTGTGAAAGGCAACCCTTTGATGAAGCTTTGTTTTTAGGCTGCCAGGCACTGGGAAATGATTCCAGATGCCGGCCTGGCTGTCGCTCACAGCGCTGCCTCTGTGCTATTTCAAACAGAAAATGCAAGCTCCCTGACAAGCTACCTGGATAAGTGGCCTCATATGGCCCTAACAGTGGGCTAATCATCTGATACCGAGTCTGTTTTATGCGTACCAATCTCTTGTGTGCCACTACTAACTTTTTAATAGTGGTAATTTAAGGGAAATCAAACTGTTCCTCCTGGGTGCTTGGAACTGAGTAATAATTTCTCATAAAGCAAAGACAGAAGTGTGCAGCAAATTACTTAGTTTTTCAAGACAGAAGTTGTTGCTTGCAGAAAAATTTCCTCTCAAAGGGAAGGGTAAAATGTTCCTTAGAGTCCTTCTCCAATTGGGTGAGAAAGCAGCTGGCATTCATGTCAAGAGGGCAATCTCTGAAAGGTCACAGATATTGAACCTAGTGGAGTTTGATTGCTCCAATACTATGAGATTGTGTCTGAAAGTGTTAATTTTTCAGTTAATCCATCAAAGTAGAGTGGCTTAATATAACCTTGATATAGGGGATAAAACAACCTCTCTTCCACATGAAAAATATGTCTGCCTATGCACACTCCCCTCCTTACCTGTGACAGTAAATTGAAGGTCATTTTATAGCAGCTTGGCTCATCTTGTTGATCTTCACGTTTTGTGGTAATGACACATTCAGAGAGGTGGCTGTCGCTTCATGGCAGGGTGAACAGAATGGATATGTACCATGCGATGTGGCAAAAATATGGCTACAAAGGCATCTATTGACCTCTGAGTTGAGTAGGCTCTGTATTTTATGACCTATGCAATCATTAGCTTCAAAAATGCATTATGGGATGAGGAGGCACTTCAGAATATTAACCACTAGGACTGAGGATATCGTGTTGTCCTATAGCTCTCTTGATGTACATGAGTGACTTTGGTGAGCATTAGTGTTTGGAGGAGAAGGACAAAATGACGTGTTGAGAAAAATCAAGCACCTTAAAAACTCATGGGCTGTTGGTTGTTTTTCTTTTTTCCTTAAAAGCTGTCTGGTCAAAATCACACAAAAAGCAGATTTATTTTCTTGAGTTGCTGATGTAATGAACTGATAAATGAACTGTAATGACAGATAAATGTTTCAATGACTTTAGATGACTTTTGAGGGGAAAGAAGGGAGAGAGAAAGAGGGGGAGGAGAGCCAATACCTCTTGCTGCTGGCTTGTTTTCTCATTGCTAGTGTTGTCTCTGTGCCTATACTGAGGGAGCACAAAGGGGTCTGTGCAGATAATTAAAATGAAGAGAGACACAGCCAAAGGTCTCTGTAGGGAAGTGCAAGACCCTTACTTGAGATTTGTTAGTATATTCCTTTAAAAGCAGGGAACTGTAATAAGGAGAGAGCACAGGTAGGTTTCGTGGCTGCTGTGGTCTGCAGTTCAAATTAGGAGCTCTTGCAGTTCATTTTAAACACTTGAGAACTATGATTTTTGGAGTAACAAGGCATGGGAGAAGAGGAAAGGACACAAATTGTTCACTTCTTTTTATTTCTTTTGTTTCTATGGTTCTCTGTTGGATATAAGGCAGTAGGTCAAAGTTGCCAGCTGGGAAATTCAGGCTGGGCTTGCATTATCCAGGTTTTGCTGTTGTGGCTGTACTGTCAGAACCTTCTTGGAGCACCTTTTACCGTGTGATACGGATAACAACATTTGTGTTGGGCCCCTTCATAGCAAAGTTACTGAACTAAAAACCAAACACTAACGAAGTGGATGAGGCTCTGAGCACTCTGTGGGCATTTTCATAGTGTAATTACAGTATTTTTATGCGAAGCATGTCACTTGAGGGTGGCAATCTGAGCTAAAGCTGCTTACAAACTTTAATTTCAACATAAGCTGTCAAACAAGGGCACAGAAACTTTGGAGAGGTGGGGAAACTCATCATTCCTGATTATTATCCTCTTTGCTAGTAACCTTTCCTTCCCAACATGAGCACATCCAGACTGCATTGCTGATAGTTGCTGCCTCCACATGAGAGTTTTATATTGTATACAATTTTCTGACAATTACTTTTCTGCTCCTGGTAGTGTGTCAATGATTACATTTTACCTCTAGTTTCCTGTATTACCATTTTGTTTCTTGTTAAAGTATCCAAGGATTACAAAGTGGGTCTGTGTGACCCAAGGTCAATACCCAGTTGTAGTGGTTGTTTTAAAGGTTAAGTGGAGCAATGATTCTGTAAGTTCTGTTAAAATTCCTCTACCAGTTGAAATGTGAGGTTATGTTTTCAGTGCTTCCTTCCATATCCTATCTGTCAGAGATTCCATTGCATTTCTGGAGGCTGAATTGGTTCTTCTGCCAAACAAGTGCTTTTTTTCTCCAGAACACACCAATTGTGCTGAGGCTCCTGGCTGTGTTGCCCATAAAAAGAGGCACAGGGACACCATGTGGCTTGCAGTTCTTGTGGTCCTGTTGTTTTCCAAAGTGAGCTGTATAGCAGGTGAACTCTCCTTTTAATCAGGATCTGTGAGGTACATTCTGGTGTGCTATATTGGTTGAATTCACTGGTGGGGTAATCATGGATACAGCTGGTATTGGGAAGTATAGACTGGCCATAATGGATCAGACCACTAAGTTTCTCTGTAGGATGACCATGTCTCCAACCACAGCCAATACCTCCCAGGACAGTGATGTTAGACAGGATCTTTAAAGCATTCTGCAATCCAAATGCATCCTTTACTACCATTGAAAAAGAAAAGGCAAAAGCCAGTTGTTCAGATTTTACAAGAAAGAATAATCTCTTCTTGAGAAATAGATGAGTGAGAAATGCTTGTGTTTGAGATAAAAAACCCTCAAACCTTAATAGTATCAGAGATTTACTTGAACAAAAATTAGTTATCAGAGCCTACAAAAAGCTATACTAGAACTATTTGCCATTTTTGACAACTCTGGAAAAACCTCAAGTTTTTGAATTATGGCTGATGTTTTTGCTGTCTTACTAATGTAGTTGGAATTGACTGAAGTAATTAATTTAGTGGATTATTCTTGGTATTATTCTGCACTGGGAACTTGGTATTTTCCACAGTCAGCTTGCCCAATTGGTCTTAGTTGCATTCTCTACTGAAATGTTCTTTTTTGTTTGTTTTTGGACTTTTTTTTTTGTTTTTGTTTTTTGTTTTTGTTTTTTTTTTGGTTTTTTTTGTTTTTTTTTTTTTTTTAGAAT
>JAWWMP010000002.1:168623-206218 GCA_035047865.1 Dendrocincla tyrannina
CTGTGAGCCAGCTGACCCTTGAGGATGCAGCCACTGCTAGGGAGGTCTGGGCATTCCAGGGGTTGATGAGACAACTCCATGGGGGACACGTGGGCAATTTGGGTGTTGGCACCTGGGGGCTTATTTTCTTCTCTCTGTGGGGTTTCTTTCCTGTTTACTTGGCCACCTCTGGTAATAAAACTGCTGTTTGTGTTAAGCTTTCTGTGGTGTCTCAGTTTCGGCTTCCACATCCCTTCGGACCCCTATTTTCCCTGGAACACTGGTTAATCTTTTCAAGCCTTGTCAAGTTCAGTATTTTTGATTCAGAAATACAATATGCAAAGCTTAAGAAACAAATAATTCTAAAGCAGAGCCTCCTTTATAAAAAAAAAATATTTCCCAAACTTTCTATTTAGAGTGAACATCAGTTTCTATCTATATACATCAACAGTTGCTGATTTGAGGATGGTGCTTAAACAGAGTTCTGGATGTTACTTGGTTCAGCTAGCAGATGGTTTTGCCATACACTCCCAACTGCCCTGATGAGTTCTTGTGGTGAACTCATATGGTAACACTGAACACCCAGGTGAGCGTGGGACCGTATGATGCTCCGTGTTCTTGTCCTGTTGCTGGTAGAGCACCTGTGCTGCAGTGGTGCTGTGGACTTGGCTGTCCATGTGGTTTCTGTGGGCCGTTCTTTATCTGCACGTGCATGTCTGTGTTGCAATGAAGCTGTGACAGAAATATATATTAATCTTTAGAAGCAATTACTTTAGCTATAAAGGTGCTGAGGTAAAAGTCAGGGTTATGTTGTATCTGTATATCAGGGATAGTTTGATTTGCATAAGTACCAAACACTGATTACTTGGCTGCTCTGTGTAACTTTGAATGGATTTCTGTACCTTGTCATGTTAATAAGGTAAAGCTGTGGGTGCCCTCTATGTCTGCAATGCCACTGAACATTACCTGAAGCAAGACCAAGTTTCTTTGAAAGTTAAGTTTCTGTATGTTGCAATAAAATCACAGTTTATATGCTTAGAAGTACTCCTCTTTTTGATTTATTTTTCTGTGTTTAGAAAATGTTCTCGTTTTGCCACCTGAGCCCGCATAGCACAGTATTTTGTGGGTTATGTGCTTTTGCTATTAGACTCTGATCTAGTTTTAAATCTGTTGTATTAAGTGAAATAAAGTACCTGGCTTTCAGCAGTAATTCCAAGAACAAACTGCGTATATGCAAAGTACTTTTAAATGTTTCTCTGAAAGCAGATGTTCATAAATATTTTGAGGGACATTACATTCTTTGTAAGTGAGTAGTTTTCAAACTGTTTATAAAATTAAATTGTTAAAACGCTGCTGTTATTAGGGAGCTAAATCCAACTAATTCCCTACCTGAAAGTGCCAATGCTGCTTCGTTTGTCGTGTTTTCCTTCCCTAGCAATGCTTTCTGTGGTAGTGTTGAAACTAGAGGTAAATAGTTTACAGATAAAATAGAGCTTCTTCTCTAAAATTGCTGAACTGGGGAGATTTCAGGGCAGATCCAGTTTGGAAAGAACAATTTGAGTGTTAACAAGCCCAAACAAAGTGTGTGACTCATGAAATACAGCTGGCGGTGGGGCTCAGGAATTACGGAGTGGTTTTCCCAACCGTGATAACCCTGGCAAGCAGGACTGCAGCACATTTCTGATGTTGATTTCCTACAGGGCCATGTTGATGTTGGAGGCTGTGCACAAGCTGCTGTGTGGACATCAAATTGTTCTATTGGTTTGAGGATTAATGAGGTTAAATTAGCTCAGTCATTTACTGCACATTTTATTGAGGTTCAAGCTGTTCAGACTGTTGCAGTTAATATAAGTAGCCCAGAATGTTGCCAGTTAAATGTAAGTTACCCACCAGGGATCCAGAGTTCATTATTGGAAGGAATAGGACAACTTTTCCAAGTAAATTCAACTTTATCACAAGTATACTCTTCCTTGTGTTATTTGAGAGGCAAAACTGGGGAAAGATTCATTGAACAGCAGCACAGCAGGGTATCTCAATGATACATTTCGGGGGGTGTACTGCTCTCTTTATACCTGGTGTACAAATGGAAGTATTGCTAATTAAAATAGTTTCTTGGGCCTTTGATTTGCATAAAAATAATCTCCCATTCCCAATGAAAATAAAAAGTTAGAACCTAAAGAGGAAGTGAAGACCTAGGGATTCCTATTTGCTTAAAAACTAAACCCACCAGGCAGGAGAGTCGCTGTGAGGACCCTGGCTCTGTCTTAGCTTCTGATTTAAGAGGGAACACTTGCAGACAGATTGGTCCATGATACAGAGGCTTTCTCTCAGGATCTCATAAATCTGTCATTTAGAAAAGATCTTTGATGTAGGTACTCCACTTAAATGTTCTTCAGAAAATGTAGGGAAATTTAGAAACAACCACTGAAGCTGCCGTTTAGGAGATAATAGGGAAGAAAACAGTGAGTACAACTTTTCAACTGGAATTGACTCTTGGTTTTTATTTTGGGTTGCAAAATCTCCATCTAACTTTCAATGGATTTTTGTACCTTGTCACATAAAAAAGGGTAATGCTGTGGGTACCTTGATATTTCTGGAATGCCAGTGAAAGGAACAGGCAAGTTGGCTTGACTCGTGGCTTTCATGGTCTGGGGGACCTGCTTTTTACCTGGCTGGTTTTCAGTGAGCTCCAGGTTGAAGGATTATTGCCCTATCACCAGTGGGTGGTAATGTAAATGTTTGGGGTATTTTTGGATGGGGGGAAAATCTTATTGAGGAGAACTTCAAATTGAGCTGTGGATCTTTAAGCACTACAAAAGATGTATCTATTGGGAATCATGGGGAAAAATCAGGTCTAACTCTTGGTTAAGAAAGACAAGTAGTTACCAAATAGTATTCTAAGACAATTTATTTTCAAGTCATCAGATGCTTTTAAATCATCTTGATGAATTAAACAAAATAATTTTGAGAAACTGCAGTGCCATCTTCCTCTCAGAGGCTAAATAGTTGTGATTTGTAAGAAATTAAATGTGATATGTCAACAGGGTATTTTTGTTGTTGTTTTTTTTGGTTGGTGTTTTTTTTTTTTTTTTTTTTTTTAGTGGGAGAAAGGGATAAGGGGTTTGGTGGCACTAAAGCAGAGTAGGAAGCCAAGTACAGTAGGGCAGCACTCTTGAAAACTGTATGCAGAATTGGATTTTGCTGAAACTTGCCCTCATCCTGAATGAGACAAGCATTGAGTTTGATTAGCATCCAGACAGGATAAGGCAGGTATTTCTGTGGTCATAGCTGTAACAGGGTATCTCTAGGTGACTGGCAAATGGAAATGACCAGAAAACTCTAATCATATTTGCTAATATGAGAAAATATCAAAAGGAATCATTTTGAATTGAGCTGGTCTGTAAAGGTGTTTAACCAGTGCTTTAATATATTTTTATCAGGCTATCAAACTAAATGAACTTCTGATAATTAGAAATAACAAAGCTGTTTGGGCTGTTGTATGCAGCCAGATCTAGTTAATTTTACTGTTCTCTGTAGTTCTAAACCCTAAAGTAAGGCAAATAATTTAAATTGAGAAAGATCTGTCTCATTTATATAAGGTAAAAACCTGAAATATATGAAGAAAGACCTCATAGCCATCAAAATTTTACTACAAAATGAGTCTGAAGAGGCAAAACCCCTGTGTTGTAAGGTATTCTGGTGTACTTGATAGGGGTTGCAAGTCTAGGATACTTGTTCTTTGTCTTTTTTGGGCATGGTGTTTAGTTTTCACTCTATTCCCATTAGTTAGAATAGTTTGAGTGATTTCTTTTTCATTGTGTTGTGCAAGCTGAAAAATACCTTACCCTCAGGTTCCATGGGTAAGCTTTTGGTTGTGTGGCGCTTGCTGCCTTACTCCTGAAAGCTTCAGGGCCTCTTCCCCTGCATGTTTTTTCACTCGAGGCAGCCACCTGAAGTGTCTGTTAGACTTGGTCTCTGGGAGTGCCTGAAAGAGACATTCTTTCTGTCTTCATTTTCTCCCTTTTCTTTTCAGAAATACTACTTTTACAGCCATCCCCATGATCCATTTAAGCAAAGTACACTATAGAATACCCAGCATAAATAATAAAAACATAGACTGTGAAACTGTTAAATATTAAGGAGAGATTCCTGAATATTTCACATTAGGTAATTCTTTCCATTTCTGCATTCTCGGCTCTGTAAAATGGCACAGCTCTATAATTCAGTTCAGTTATGTTGGATATGTCAGACTCTTAAGTCTGTCTCTAAAGCAGGAAGCCATAGTAATACTGTATTTAGGACTTTGTAAACCTTCCTAAGTATCATTTTGGTTGGTACTCAGCGCTTGCCATGTTTTTTATAACAATTTGTCATCTTTTTGAAATTTCAAATAAAATCTCCATTATCTGCTCTTTGTTTTTTAACATAGCCTATTTGCATTTCCACTTAAATGCATGTGAAGAAGCACTCAGAAATCTTTATTTCTTCTCCTGGGGAGCTTAACAGTCCAAGAGGACAGTTGATGCAGCCAGTGATGGCAGCAAAGCAAGCATTTCTGTGGGCCAGAGTTCAGATGGAGTTCAGGAACAAAACTTGAGCTAAAAGTGTCTTTATGATGAAAATGATGTTAATGGGGCTGAGAGGCAAAGTCTGCTGAAGACTATATTTTTTTTATTTTTTTCCTCAGGGACTGGCCCTTTACTTCTTAGCTGATACTCATGTTGAAGCTGTTGTTAGTTCTAACTCTTCAAAATAGATGGGGAGTAGGGTCCTACTTTCCTAAATCTTCAGGATCTCTTCTCTTACCTTTTGTGCCTCATCAACCCAACCCAGAGTGCTCCTGCACCAGGGAGCAGATACCCCACAGAATGTAGTTACTAAAGGAGCTGATCTCAGGGGCTTTCTGATTAAACAGGATTTATCTGTGGTGAGAAAATGTGATTTCATCATAATGGGAGCCTGTTTTGTACACTCTATTTCAGCTAAACTTTAAACAAGGCAACCCTGAAACTCTCTCAATTCCAAACTCTAAATGTAGGATGAGGAATGGAAGAGGTAAAGTCTTGGATGTCAGACCTCCAGTTAATGCTCTGGCTTATTTATGCTGGGGTAGACATAAGGAGCAACTAAGCCTATAAACTCTTGGCTATTTCATGGTGGAACATCCTCTTACTTCTTTAACAGCCTGTGAACTTCATTGATTCTTTCCCATATAAGTAAGGAAAATATTAAATCTTGGGGGAAAAAATATATACGGTGATAGAACAGTTCTGTCAAAAGCTTAGAACACTGGAGAATTTTGGCTATAGTTTTCCAAAGTTGTTTAACACTGTTACATTGTAGTTTATGATGAATTTAAAGGAAAGCTTAAATATTTTTTGAATAAAACTCAGCATGTTCTTTGTTTTTGTACAATATGTGGCACAATTCCCCCTCCCCCCCCTTAAAATTCCACTAATTTTTTTCTGTTCTAACTTGAGGGAGATGGATATGTGTTTATCTGTGTGGGGCATGTGGAAAGAACTTTGTGATGTACTTGTGCTAAAGGTCACAAGAATATGCATTTTCCTGAAATAGTTGGATATTGGGAGTAGTACAGCTACTTTTCCTTCCCAGTGCTTGAAACCTGAGAAATTGTCTTCTACATGTGTTCCAAGCCAAGCAGACATCATTTAGATGCAGTTAATTAGTGCGGTGTCAAGCCTAAGGTGACATCTCAGGAGTGCTTTCCATCTCAGGGTCAGTGTTGTGCTTTTCATGTTACTGTGACTCCTGGCTGCCTTGGGGTCTAGGCAAGATGCATGTTTTGCCTGCTACACTAATGTTGCCCTGTCTTTTTGACTGGAATTCATGACTTCTGCAAGGCTGGCATGGTGGTTGTTACTCTGCTGAAAACACACAAGGTGTGTGTGTAATGGTTCAAAGGGTTGTAGAAACATGAAGCACAGGAAAAGTGATCTCTGGGAAAACCCACACCCCTCCTCAGTGCAGCAGGTCAAAGTAACTTGTTTTGTGTGCTCCTTGTTTGCCTCTTGGAATTAAAACTGAGCTTGCTTTAGAGTCTGAACAGCTCTAATTATGGAGTCACTATCAATCTGTGATGCTTGGCTGGTTACATCAATAGCTTGAAGGAGATTTCAGATCTGGTTGTAGCTTGCTGGGAAAGGGCCTAGAGAAAAGAAAAAGATGTACTACACTTTACAAGTTCTTACCATATGCTGTTTATTCTCTCAAAGCTTGTTTTCCTGTCTGCAAATGAGGACTTGGAATTGCAGGGAGTGCCATACTTGGTTTCTCCATTGTTCACTTAGGGCAGTGGTTTATAGCAAGCATATAAAATAAGTTGGTCAGTTGGTAGCATTTTGACTCTGGAAATGGCCATGGCTGGTCAGAGTGATCCACCTGTCACTATCACACTGAAATTTTGGCATGTGCATTGCAAGAGAATAGCTGCGTTTTTCCATGTCGAACTTAGAAAAACATGCAATAATATCCAAGGAAGAAACTTTTAGTATTTGATTTGGGAAACCTTATTTGAAGATGGTAACTGACATTTCTAACATCAATTACAATTTCTTGTACTTGGTAAATTTCTGCAGTGGATTTCTTTTTCTGGATCTCTTCTGAAGGCACAGAAACCAGGTTCTCAATAAGTGGGAACTTGTTATAGTGTCTTTTTATAATACAGAAAAGCAGTCAGATGTGACTTGTGACTGTCATTGTCTCAGCACTTAAAAATCATCCAGCTTCACTCATGCACTGCACAAAATTTTATTCTTGACTACTGAGAAAGGCTATCTAAGAGATTTTGGTTCAAATTTATTGGCATTTTTACAGTTGATGCCCTGTGTAAAGTGTCAGTCATATGGCAGGATGCAGAATTAGGTTTGAAACTGCCTACAACTTCGATGCTGTTGTTCTTACAATATGTTCTTGCTGATGGTCAGTGATGTGCGCTGGTGTTGGGGAACACTACACTTTTTAAAAAAAATTAAATGTGCTGTTGAAATGATTGACTGTGCCTGCAGTGGGCTCACTCTCCTTTGAGCAGAGAGCAATGTTCAGTCCTTCATGATCAGATCGCTCTCTGTAGAAGGATGAGGTAGATTTGGAGATTTTTCTATCACATGTATATTTAGAAATCATAAAGTAACTGAGATACACCTACTGACAAGTGGGTTTTCTGGAGGTGCTGAAATGCGGTGACAGGAAGTTTGAGTGACATCTTACGTATAGGGCATCCTCATGGATGCCAGACAGGGGGGAGAGAAAGCAGCAAGCAAGTGTAAGAGCCTGACAGTGTGGTAGGAAAAGGAGTGAGCAGAATAAGTGACACAAACCAAACAAGAAAGGTGTAGCAGTGAAGGCTAAGTAGCAGCAGATGGTGAAAGATGGACAGTAATTGGAGAACCAGACAAGTGATTGTTTCCTACAACGAGATGTGAGGTGAGCAGGGAGTTGTCACATTAGAGGATGGAGCTGCAAAGGACTTATAGGGAAGTTGTAGGTGTGGGACTAATGCTGAAGGATTTTGTTCAAAGGGGTTTTTTTTTTACAGAGGAAAATTAATAATAAATTGAATAAATTTATTAAAAGGAGAGCAAACAAGTCCTACTCCTACTTTTAACCTAGCCAAGTAGTTCTGTGACATCAAACCTACTTGAAGGTATAAAAGTAATTTTAGCCAGAAATGGATTAGAAAATGTTTCCAGATAGCAGTAAAGTGGAAGATCTACAAAGGAGCCAGTGCCTGTACATAGGAGGGGGTGGATATGCTGTTTAGGTAAAAGTTCCTTTTTTAATTCAAAGATCACTGAGTGACTGACTTGGCAAGTAGATCTTAGTCTAGTTTGAGGGACCTGTTATTTTGCTGTTGCATTTTATTTTTTCTTTTGGTAAAAAAGTGACTTGTGGCAAATTCATCATAGTAAAAAATAGCATATTCTCAATATCTGTGTCCTGGAGATCACTTTTAACGTCTTTTGTGCCATTTTCATACCTTAACATGCTATATGGAGACAGACAGGTGTTAGTGCATATAGTATTCTTTGTGTGAGAGCCTACTTTGAAATGCTTGCCACTTTGGAAAGGAGAAAGCCAAGAAAACCGCCTGCAGATTTTGGGGTGACTCTTGAGGTTTATCTTTGCATTAAAAATAGAGAAAGGAACATCTGAGAAGTAAATGAGAAGAAAAAACTGATAGTTTGTAACACAACAAAATCCTGTGTCTTATGCAAATAGCACAAGTGTCTCAATATGGAAATGTAAAATAGTTTCCACATAACGAGGAAAGTTGAAGCTACTGAGAGGGTTTTATTCGCAGCTTCTATTGGCTGAGAATTCTCCCTTTTCTCTGCCTTGGTATTGATCTCCTCTGCAACTCAGATGTGATCCTTCAGATACACTGTAACAGGATACTTTAATGCCTGCTGGATTAGACACTTGTGCTGTGATATTGATCGCTGTAGCTTTGAATAATCATTACAGAGGTGACCTCGAGTGTCAAGCTAAGCTCGGTGCTGGATGATAACTCCTCTATTTCAGGTTAGATACCTCTCACATCTCCTTTGGTTTCACTAGGAAATTAGAAAAGGTGAAGAGTGGCAATGAATAATGTGGATTGCTTTGCTTAGTTGTGGAAATAATAAAATTACTTTCTATTGGGTTTTCAAAAACCAGAATGCTTGTCTTACTGTTCTGGGATGCTTTGGTTTATCCTTTTGGGAACTCGGGGTTGAAGCAAGACACTATCATAGAAGTGAAAAACTCTTCATACTAGAGCTAAAATGACAACTAAAATAATTTATAGGGAACTCTTACTTTCCAGTCCTTGCAGTTTTCTCCTTAGCTTGTTTACCTTCCCCCTGTTAATATGCAGAGGTGTGTATGCAGAGTGTGCACTCCCTACAATGTAAGGTTTTATACCACTGCTTTTATTTTGGGGGACCTTAATTGTATGTCTCTGAAAGTATTTCAAAGCTTGTGGCTTTAGGCTTTGCCTTCAAAAGCATTATTTTTCCCACCTCTGCTAAACTGCAGCTAGAAATGCTTGTAGGCCTCTTTACTTGGGAGCAGAGGACACTGCAGAACTGAGGACTTGGGACAACTTGTAAGTTTTTCAAATTTCTCTTGTGGCAATTTGCAGTTCCACTGTTTTCCTTAAAGAGAAGATTTTAAGGTTGTATGAACTTTTGTTTTCAGAATTGTCCTAACACTCTTCAAATCATTGTGCTTACCTGTTACTTAAAGAAACAACAGGCTTGGCATTTAGAGTTTTGGCCAAACCATGGACAAATCCATTGAAGCAATTTCTTTAAAAGCATCATATTTTCCAGGCCTGGAATGACTTAGCTACCACATATAACTGCCCTATATCCCTTAGTCCAGTATCCCTGTATCCTATATACCAATGTCCAGTAGAAAATCATACTTTTTGTTACAGACTTGAACTTCTTACAAGATTTAATATCAATGATTTTAATAGATTCAGAGTAATTTCTGGATCTGGTAATATGTTCTTTTTCATAGGTTTTGTCTCATTGTTCTTCTTAATGATATTCTGAAGAAATGAATTGTCACTAGGAACTGAAAGATTGTTTTGGACTTTCCGGGGATAAAGGAGCAGACTGAAAGGATTTGAAGTGCACTACTTTGGCTTGTTTCCATGTCTGGATTAGTAACTAGACAAATATTTAGACAAATCAGAACATAGAAGTAGTTTTTTGCATTGAAACAAATTTAATTATTTAAGCAAGCAGATTTTGCCATAAGTTTCCTTGTTTCCTGTCTCCTGTCTTTCCTTTCTAGTAGGTGTTTTTCACTTTTATTTTTAGGGCGACTGCTTCTTAATGTTTCATTGTAGCATGTCTCTTACTTTGCAATATCTTGCTCAGGGGTTACTTTGCAGGCTGAAGTTGTTGCTTATGAAAGTTGCATGACTCTTTCAAAAAGAAATAACAAACATCACTCTCTAAAATGCTTGTGAGTAAGCAGAGGTATTTGTGTGTTAAAATGTCATCTATGATATATTTCTGACGGAAAGCCTGTGCTATATGTAGCACACTCAACAGGTGAGAGCTGTGGTGATTTATTTCTCACGCAAATATCATGAGAAGATTAAATTTGGCTCAAAAGGTCTTTTTTAAAAAACCTTGCAAGAATAAATTATATAAAGAATGAATAAGAATATATTATTCAATTTCTGGGGGGGGGGAAGTTTCAAACAACTGATTTAGGATGGCCTTTGTTACATTGAGCAGAACTTCAAATACTGGAATTCAGAATTCTAATAGTTGTCACAATATATACCAAAGGAAGAGGTGTTGGGACACAGAGTAAAGGATATTTTTCAAGTCAGGAAGTGGTCGAGGAGCAGCAAGATCAGAGAATTATGTTATTTGTCTTCTAGAAAAAGAATCCTTTTTTTTGGGTATTCTCATATTTTTATTTGGAAGGGGCAAATTTCAGACTGCAAGGACTTGTTTTGCTTCAGGAATCTAAATTTTTAATCTGGCAGTGTGCTTATGTGTATGGGGGGTGGTGTGAAAGGGGACAGAGAAAGGGAAAAGGAAGGGAGTATGTGAGTCTCCATAAATGTGCAGGAGGTGACCTGAAGTGCAGAGAGCTTAAACTAACCAAGTGAGGGATCTGCCTGAAACAGGGAATTAAACATATTTATGAAAAGTGTTTACATCTACCTCTGCTTCTGTTTACTCATGAACCAAACCTTTAGGGACTTGTAAAATCTATTGGCAAACATCATGACTATATTCTAAGAGGAGAAAAGTCGTATGTAATAGAAAGGAGGGTGGGGGGGGAAATGGTAAGAGAATTACTCTGACCTTAAGAGAATGGATGACTTTCTAGTGCTTATTTTGAAGGAAAAAGTATTGACAGATTTGGCAGTGAATAGTAAATGGATGGGAGGTGTTTTTCCAAAGTACCTTGTGCCTGATCTATCTTGTCTGTTTGTTGATAAAGTAGCTCTTTGGTTTAGATGTAGAAAACTGGTTTTCTGAACTTCATAAATGGTTTAGTGTAAAACTCTACGGGAAACTGCTCAATAAGGTACAAAAATGGTGTTTGGCAAACTGGATAAGGAACAGCTTAAAGGGAAGAGCAAGAAGGTATACTGAGAAGGGAAGAATTGGTCTGTTAATACAGGTCCTCAGGGTTTGTCTGAGACTGTTCTTGATGAGGACTGAAATCTTATGATACAAGATTAAGAGACATTGGTAGCACACAGGAGTAGGTGGTTGTATTAGAAAAGCCTGGAGTGTAAGTTGGGACAAACTTGAGTAACACAGAATGGAGTTAACGTGCTAACAGAATTGCTGTCATAAGTGAGATGCTCTTTAAAAACAAAACCAAACCCAACCACCAGCTCTGATTGCACTGGCTCACAACAGGTTGGCCATAAGCAAGGTGTGTTTAGGCTGGAAAAGGTGGGGTTTCAGTGCAAAGGAAAGACAAATTGCAGTCCATAAGTCACACAATGGGATTGGCAGGTAAATGCCAGGTTTGCCTAGGTTACTGTTGTTGGCTTTCTCCCTAACTGAAGTATGTTATTTATCTGAATTTTATAACTTCTGGAAGGTTTAGGAAAAAGTTTCCAATTGTATTTAAAGACCTGGTGGTTTTAGTTCAAGAAAGGCATATGGATAGTTTTGAAAAGATGTTTTGGTTTTTTTGTCTTTTTTTTGTTTGTTTGTTTGGGTTTTTTGTTGTTGTTGGGGTTTTTTTCCATTCTGGATCATAAATTTTAGTGTCACGAATATGACATGTACAAGAAAATTTATGGAAATGGATAAACAAGAGACAGGAGTAGAGTCTCTCATTCTGAGGCAGGGATGTCATGGTTAAGTGAGAGATCATTTGCAATTTGCTGCTTAGAACATCTTGGAGGAAGAATTCCTCCTAGTGGAAGCATTTACCAAGAAGCATTTCACTTGTAGACATTTCTATTTAAATGTGACATGTGGAAGAGTTTGTGAAGTGATTATTCTCTCATAATTTTAGAATGCAATGTAAGAGTCTTTACAAGAGAGATGGATTACTAATTTATCTTGAGCAGCCTTTTCACAAGGATGCCCTGAAGACTGCTATGAAGTGTGTCAGAACTGAGGCTCTCTACCTGCATAATTTTCTTATTTACTTGTGTCCACACCTTCCATTTGGAGGTGGGGAGAACCTTACTGTGGCAACTGGATCACCTGTTGTCACAAGTGTTGTACAAGAGACAAGAACTTGAATTTTACTCTGGTCTTGGTGTGTATAAAATGGGCTAGGAGGTTGTATTTATCTTTTACAGCTGTAACCTGTCCTGTAAACCTTCAATTTTCACATTCGAATAGTTCAAACTTGTCTTCTCCTGTTTCACCATATTTGCTTTATTGATATGTATTAGGGAAAATATTAACAGAAATGATTTTATTTTTTAAAAAAATTGAAAAACTATTTGCCCTGTAATATCAAGATGTAAAGAGAAAAGTTATACCCTTCCTTTGAGTATATTTGTCATTGCTTTGGCCAGAAGATTGAAAGTAGGAAGAAGGGAGAGGGGTTTTAATTTCAAGATGTGTCCTGTTTATCTCCATGACAGGCTGATTGAAGTAAGGCAGGTTTTCTAGAGAAATTCCAGTTAATCTAATGTCAGATCACTGGTTAAAATCTCCAAACTGAATAATAAAATAGGCAAAAGCTTTAAAATCCTTATCAGAGCATGTGTGCACAGGGGAGGATTGCAATCTTTCTTATAAACAGTTTAGGAATCAGTAGAACATGTCAGGCTCAAGGATGTTTCATGTAGAAGAAAAAATACGATGTGTTGAAGAGTGGGGATACTTTAAAGAGATCTGATTATTTATCTTTCATGTGAAATATAATCCTGAAGGAATTTATTTTCTTCTTTTATGCTTTGATTTAAATTTCACTTATCTGTTTCTCTCTGATAAAACATGGATGATTTCTGAAGCTATTGGTTAGCAGTTCTTGGATTCTGCAGGCAGTGCCATTTTCATTCCTTGAGGGAGAGAGGAAAAGGGTCAAGGCAGAAGGCTATGAAGCAGAATAAGCTCATCCTTATACAGACCTTAGAATACTGCAAACAATCAAAATCAAGACTATTGTATTTCCAGTTACTCTATTTTTTTCCTCTTGTCTATAATTTTCCATGATTATATTAGCCAAAATCACTCTGTATCTAATGTGTAATGCTCCTCTAGTGCCTTGAAATGCACAGTGGGGTCGTTCCTGAAGGGCCCATGTACCAGAGGTGAGCTCACAGCCCTTGACAAGGATCTGATTATCCCAGTGCTGTAGAGCTGAGGTGCTGGGGTATCTCAGGTTCTCGTTCCCAGCTCCAGGATGATACCTCTGCTTCCATTCTGTGCCTGTTCATGCACACTCCCTGTGACAGGCGTCAGGGGAATCACAAAGGCAGCAGATGGTCTGTGCACAGTTCCCTCAAGCATAAAACAGCATTTCTGTACTTGTTGTCAGGACCTTAAATCGCACACTGTTCTGTTTGATTATTTTCAAACCCTGGATTGGCCATAGGGGCTCAGACGAGAAATATTTGCATATCTCAGATTGGGAGCAAGGGCTGAATTAAAGTGGCAAGCAACTGGATTGAAACTAAATTCTAAGTGGAAGTCATATGCACTCGTTCTTAACAAGGGTTGATTTTATTATTTTCAATGAAAGCAGTGACCTCTACTAGAATTTAACAAGACATACATTGGGTTCAGAATGTTTACGGGTTTTTTTGCTGTTTTCCCCTCACTCACCAAATATACTGGAGTTGTTTCTTTATGCACAAAAGCTAGACTTAAAATCTGTAATACTGTAGCATTGAAATGTAAAATATATATTCAAATGTAGACTAAAGAATATAAGTTCCAAATGAGTTTATTATCCTTAATGTTATCTGCTGCAATTCAAATAAATATAATGCATTAGTTCCTTATTGAATGCAGTGCCACTTTTAAAAATTCAATTTGCTGTGCAGGATTTTTCCCAAGATACATTAGATAATGTCAAGTTTAAATCTGTATGTGAGTCTACAGAGATCACCATGCAGATGGAGCTGTGGAAAGCTGAAGGAAAGATTTTCATAAGCACACTGGGCTTAAATAAATTTGTTTAATTTGTTTTCCTCCTGGCTCCAGTGTTCAACAACTTTAACTCCTCAGATATTCAAAGTTATTTTGGAAGTGTTTAACATACAGCAAGTGGAAATGCAGCCTGAAAAAAAGGATTGTTATTTCAAGAGAGTAAGAAGGTGATGGAGGGGACAAATGGTGGAAACAAGCTAAAATGCAAGTTCATTGTTATGTGAAGTCAGTCTCAGACTGAGTGGTTTTCCCCTGAGGAGGAATCCATGCTAGGACAAAGAGTTTACTTTTCCCAATTTGTCCTCTCCTTGCTGCATGAGGAAATTACAGTAACAAAATACAAGGTCTTGTGCATCTTCATTGGTTTGGGTACATAATAGAAATTTAAATGCTTTGCTTTTTATAATTTTGTCAGCAGATGAGATGGAGAGCATAAAAATTTTGAGTTCAGTGATTGCTTTTTTTTTTTTTTAAATAAGTCATAACTGTCATATTGGCCTTTTGGTGAGTGTTGATTGGTGCTAGAGGAAATTTCTTGTGTTTTAGTAATTCTCTCTATATCAGTGAACTTCAGGATATTTAGAAAAGGCTTGTGCTGGGATTTGTCAGGGCCCCATAGTTAGTCATTAGCTAATGACTAAGGGCTATTCCTAGGGCTTTCTGAACTCCTGTGGTTACCTGTGCCATTGTCCTGTTGGCACAATATAAGGAATGAATGAATAGCCAGTCAGGATAATAAACTGCAAAGACTTGCAATGCAGAAGGACAATGTGCCTTTGAGTCTGTCAAAGCACTAATGAATGAATCTGAGTTCATACTTTGATAGTGTAAAGTAATTCTTGGGTTTGGAAAACGTATTTTATTAAGGAATTAAAAAAAGGTTCAAAATGGGCTTTTCAAAGTGGTTTAGTACCATTACTAAATGCATCAAAAAATATTTGCATTGGTTGTTTTTTGAAATAGTTTTTACAAATCATTCTGACCGTTTCTAATTCATTGTGTTCTTCCTTTATTATTTAGCATTTCAGTGTGACAGGCTGTAAGGTGTGTGAACAGTCATGATGTTACTGCAGTCGGTTTGGCAAATGTATGAATAAACTTGCTTATGGAAGAGTCACACCCCACTTGTGTTTAAACCTGAGGGTGTTACAGTGAATGAGAACAAGCTGAATACTTGTAGAAACAGCAAATTTCAAGCAAACCTTGAGAGAGAATAATTATCATGCTAAATATGGTTTTATGGTCAATGCAGTGCTCATAGAGCCAGGACATATGGCATGCTGATGTTTGCTTTTATTTTTTTTTATATATTCACTTAAAATGACTCAGATTTTGAATAGCACATCTTTTAGATACTGGAGATACTTCACTGTCTCATAATGAGCACACTCCCAGAGCTGAAAATGTTGCTTTACATAAGTATTTATATATTCTGAAACTCAGCCGTGCATGCTTTTTGTTCAATGCAGAAATCCTGCAACTAAAATTGATTTGAAATTGGATCGTTCAAGTGACCTGATACAGCTGAGTAAACAGAAAAAAATTGTGACTCACAACAAAGAAGTAAGCACAGACTCTGGACTGAGGGATGTTCCGCTACTACATTTGAAAAATGAATTATGTTTCATGAGAGAACATCACAGAGATGAAAATCAGCATGTAAATTACTTGCTATATTTTACTTTTATTAACTATTTTGCAGACATAACTTCTAAATCCATGTTTGTGAATAGATTAGCATTAGGAATAACAAGCAATGTCCATGCTGTCATTATGAATTTGGATGCTGTGCAGGATAAATGCACCTTTCCCCTCTACAACCTTGTTTTCCTACTGTTTCTCTATTTATCAAAGGCTGAGGAAACAACTAAATTTCAGACATTGAGTTTTGTGGTTGTGGTGCAGCCACAATTGCTATTTTCTCTGTGTGTGTGTGTGTGTACATAATTATGTATTGAAATGGTACTAAATGAGCTAAAGTGAGATCTCGGTGTGTGTGGTTTCTTCTGGGTGGGTTGGAACATCAAGTGCAGCCTGATGTTTGGATTCTGGATCATGGGAGTAAGTGAATGACCTCACTTACAAAACACCAGTCTGGGTGCTTTTAGTCTACTCTGGTCTCATCTGAAATCCCTGCTGTAAAACACCTACAAAATCATGGTTTATAAATTCGCTTAAAGCATTCTCAATCTAGTGCTGATGTGAGACTGCTTCTCCAAGGGAAGATTTATTAAACAAACAAAAGATCTTAAATGAGAGGACTGCAAGAAGAGAAGTATTTTGTTGTACTCGTATGACAGAACCTGTGGGAATGATAGAAACACTGAGTCTTGTTTTATTCCAACCTCTGTGTTGGAGGAATGGTAAGGTTGGAATCCTGCAGTTTTCTCAGAGTGTCTTGGAAGAGAGAGGAATGAGTTCCAGACTGATTCTTTAGAAGAGGAACCCCAGGTCTCATGGTGGATGGCTGGAATGGGTTTTAGTAATGTTGCTAAATGGAATATATATATTTTTCTAAAACTAATATACTTGTGATCTACTAGATTTCCTGTATAATACTTCCCAAGTGTTAGGGGTAGGGTTCATACTGTGAACAGATGCAGCTGTAGTTGCTTTTCTTGAACCAGTTCTGCATTACTGGCTTTTGTAGCAACTGGAGAGAGCCAAGTGGCAGAGTAGTTTTCTATGGATGGGTGCTGAAAATGTCTGAGAACAGGGTATGTAGTCAGTGGCCTTTGAGGTGTGTGGTATTTTTGGCTTTTTTTTTTTTTTTTTTTTAAATTCTGTAGCAGCAATCTCCTTGGAAAAATGCAGCTGGATGTGTGGAGCTGCTCCAGAGTGAGCTGAACTGGGCTTAGGCTGTGGGTCATTGCTTACACCTGCTCCTCCAGCCTGAGAGCGGAGGGTACCTCCAAAAATCTGACTATGTTGCAATATGAAGTTATCCTTTTTTTATTTTTTCCCCCTCTATGCATAACTATCTTTCAAAACAGAGTCTAATCAAATCTTTCTAGTCTGGGGCTCTCACAGGATCGGTGCAATCAGCAGTGTCTTAAGGAAGTAATAAAAACTTTTCTCCTCTTGTTTCTGTTAGTTAATGATGAAAGTAGCCAGTGAAGTGAGGATATTGAATGTAATGGGTGGTTGTGTGGAGAAGCTGTTTTGTAGAAGGGGAGTACAACCCTTAAGTTACTTGCACGCAGCTCTCCAGTGGGTTTGGCTTCGCTGCTTTATTTGTACATGTGTTCTGGTCATGTCAGTGCCCTTCTTTCTGGCTGCACTTTGTAGCTCAGGAACCATTTTAGGCTGACCCAGCTGTGCAAACTGAGCATAGACCTGGCCCTCGTCTGTCTCCTGTGAATTTATACGACACCAACACGACACAATCTTCTCAATGTGTCTTTGGCATGAAATAAGATGTTGTTGGACATTTCTTGCCAGCCAGGCAATTCTTGCTAGTGTTCTCTCAAATACACAAAAATAAACTACCTGTCTCTGGATAGGGTAATTGATTATTAAATTATTCTTAGGGTAACTGAGGGTTCAGACTGGCGACACAGAGACCCTGCAGGGAGGACTGGAGCAAGCTTACTGGTATATTGTGATCTTTCTGCTAGTTGCTGTGTTGAGTTTTTAGGCCTCTCCGGATCTGAAGATGAACTTGGAGTATAAAAATATAAGTAGGGCACTTTGCGCCACTGCCAACACACTTTTCTGCTTCTTCACTTTATTGCAGTGAGCAAATAAAGCTGTGCTTTACAGGTATTTTTGCTGTGACATATCATATTAGGCCATGGTCTGTTCATTCTCTCATTGATATTGGTAGAGGTCTGTTTGTGTGTGGTTTTTTTTTTTAAGAATTATTATTATCCTTAATTACAGATAAAAGGCAAAATATAAAACCTGCCACAAACTTTTTGTAGGCAATAAGATCACATACAACTCTAACTTAACTATAAAACGTGGTGATCACTGCTAGTGCTGCTCACTCACTGCCCTGTGTGAAAGCTGGGTGCTGGCTCATGGGGAGGAGCCTTATTCAAAGTGTGTCGGGAGTCATGGGAAACTTCTAGAGTGTTAAATGCATTTTTTTTTACACCTTTTTTTTTTTCCCTGTGATGTTGATTTTAGTCTTTGTAGGATCTGGGAAGCTTATGTTGTCAGATGCATTTAACTCTCTTAATGCTCTCTGGTTGAAACAATTAGGCTCTGAGAATCCCAAATGGTGAATGATATTCATTACTGGGCTTCTGAAGTACTCAAAACACTGTCTGCTTCAGTGCTGTGTCCAGAATTACAGGAACTGGAAAGTTAAGTTTTCATTCCTCTTTCTGTGCATTGCCCATGTTTTGGCAGATTGGACAGTGCTTTGAGAAGGCCAGAAGGGTGAATATATACACCCTCCCCACAGTGTGTTTGGTTGTATTGTGTTACAAAATTGGATACTGAAGCAGTGCCACAAACTTACAAAATAATCTACAGTTGAGGTATAGAGACTGCAAATAATAGGCAGGCTGAGAGATCAAGGTTTATTACTCCTTCCTTTGATTTCACCAAAATCAGTGAGGGTTTTGCTTGTATGTCATTAGTACCAGGAGTTTGCTCTAGCTAAATAAAATTAGCTCTTCAGAAAACAACTGACAATGTGGAAACTGGTCAAGTGAAGTAAAAAGCGTAAATTATTCTGTCTCAAAAAGGGGATGGTGGTGGGAGGGGGGCAATGAAATAACATTCACTTGGTCCTTTTGGAAAGTGCCTTTTCCATTGGTCGTGCAAACGCCTTACCTTGAGATGTGATTCTTGCTGGGAGTGGTTTCCTGAAACATTTTTCACAGGATGTACCCAGTGGCACTGGCAATGGAAACACGATGTATCTTAAAATACCATTAAAACAGAAATGGCTAGAATACTTCTTTGAAAGTATATTACCTTCAGTTCACGCATAAAAGTCTGATTTTACCAGTCAGATGTGCTGTATTTCTGTTTCTCCTTAGTATTTTTATTTCTTAAAACTGAAAATCCATTTGAAGGGATTCTGTGTTGTTCTGTAATTGTTAGTATTCCTCAAATGTCTTAGTTTCTGTGTAGGAAGCAAGAAAAGAAATGGCTTAACTGTAGATAACTTGTTTAACACACAGCAATAGATTTACCCCTCAACTCAGTATGTGCCCTTCACATACTTGGCTCTCTTGTGTTCCTCTTCTGCAGCTTCTGCATTAAGTGGCATCAAGCTGCTGTGGTAAACTCCTTTTTTGTTTAGAGGTAACCTGGCTGTCTGACATAAAAGCAATTTTATTGTAGAATGTTGGCTGTTGATTTATTTATTTATTTATTTTAATATGTGGAATATCAAACTGTGCACGAGCTGCTGCAAAGGGAGCCGCTTTGCAGCGGAGCATTGAATCCCGGTCATGTAGACGTACAAGTACACATGCAATTTCAGCTCCCTTTGTGCAGAAACATTGATTCTGTGGGAGGTTCTGACCAATATTCTGAGTACTTAGAGTAAGATTGTTTGCTAAAGAGTTAAGTGCTTCATAAATAAAGGTATTTTTCTAAAATTAAGTTAATGCCACTTAATGCCCAGCAAAGATGAGAACAATGAAAGTTTCTTTTAATGACTAAGTTCTTATATTGTTAAAAACCTCTTCATAAAGGGAGGGAGGTAATTGGTATCCTATTTAGCTGTCTGGTCCCAGACCTTTAGTCTGTAGTCTCTAAATGCATCAAAATCAATATGTCGAAAGAGTACAGTGAAATAAACTTGAAACTAAAAGTATAAAAATAAATTCTTTAAGAACATCTCCAACACACAAATAATAAATGCACACACAGAATTTCTTAGCACCTCAGATATTTGTTCCTGGGGTAGGCAATTAGCGTCTAGATCATTTGAGTTCAGTGAGGCTGCTTCTGAGGTCTGAAGAGTGTATCTGACATGCAGTAAAGTAAAAGGTGATACAAGGCATATGAATGTTTAGAGTTATCCTTTGGAAATACAAGCCCAGGATGTGGTAAAAGAGATGGACAGGTTTGACTTCTTTTTAACTAAACTGACTATGAATCTGGAACTGCTTTTCCCCTTCTTCTCATGTCTTCTATTGCAAAGCAAACTCTAAGGACTGAATGTTCTGCTGTGTTTTCTTTATCTTTGGTGCCTCAGTTCCTCTTGTTAAAAGCCAAGACAGTCTTGGGTAGTGGAAGAGGAGAACAGGTCTGTGTTACAAACAGCCCACTTGAGACTGCTTGGGGGATGTCAAAACAAGAAAAACATTGCAAGGGAATATACTGTCACTCAGTAACGCCACAGTACTGATACCTGAAAGCTGTCAAATTTTACTGTAGGAAAGCTCCAAGAACCCTTCCAGAAACAAGTGGAGATGTTCATCCAGCACTTTGTGGTCAGGGGTCCTGAGAGCTGGATTCTTCAGAACAGGATTGTGCATTACCAGCCTTGTTTCCCTGTTCAGTCGTTGTTCTCCTCAATGTCTCTCCCAAGTCTGCTCTGGTAGCTCTTTTCTAACTTTACTGGGGCTAAATTAGTGTGGTTCTAGGAATCAGTGGAAGTAAAGCTAATCTCACCTGTTGATATTGCTGCTTTTTCTTAGCATGATATAACCAAGCTGGAAGGGATGTTTTGTATCTGACTTGAAGAAATGCAAGTCTTCCATAATTGGAAATTACTCACATCTCCTTATGGATGTGTAGGATGAATAGCCTAGTTTTCTCCTCTTCAGTATAAGCTTCATTCTTCCTGGAATTATAGACTGCAATGAAAGTTGTAGTGAAGCTTGGAACTTAATATGGGCACGTTTGGGCATATCTGTTGTGAATGTTTCATCTAGTTTAATTGTCAGTAACTATTGTAGCTGCATACAGCTGTGAGGCTGTGCTTCAACCCTTGAATACTTATCCATGTTCTTAGAGAACCTGTTGCTGTGCCTGGATTTGATTCCTTGGGTCCTGGTAAAGCTACTGTAAAGCTAATTTGAATATTTTCTGTAAGATGTACCCAGCCCTTGGCTTATGCCTGTAAATGCTGCTTAGGGAAGTTGTCCAAAGTCTGATGAACTTTGCAAATTAAGACACTAATGTGATGAATTCTTGTCTGTGGCTGCCATTTTTAATCTGAAGAGGTTTTCTGGTGTTATTGAGACAGAGGTTCCCAAACTATAGCACCATTTCAAAATAATCAAAATAGACACCATACAACCCCCTCTTTCAACTCAAGTACTACTACCATTCCTGGCTCCTTGTGCAGATGCTTGGTTCAGCCTCACGGTGGATGTGATTATTTGATAACATGACCATGCGCAGGCTTTAACAAGGCATGGATGTGTGTACAGCAAGGTCTGGGTGATCACTGATGCCTGTTAATTTGCTATACGTGGCTCGAATTCCTGAGAGTTTCCATGTCCTTGGCATGGTGCTAGATGCAGCAGTAGGAACACTTCCAAAACTTGTACCTGCTGTACAAGCAGACTCACAGAGGAAAGCAGGTAACACAAGGTGCAGGTTAGGGGAGTGCTAGTGGGTCCTCGTTAAAGTCAGTAACAATGTCTGGATTTCCAACTGAACAAGGTATTTTTCCAACAACTGTTGTGTATTTTATGAGATCCTGTGAAAAATAAAGTAATTCTCAAAGCACCTTGGATATCTGTGCAGTTTCTCAGAGCAGCAAACAGAAGCTCTTGCTTTTCATACGAAGCTGAATTTTTTGATTGAAAGACACAAACTGAAATCGTGTTCTGAAATTGTGAAAGCATCTGTCTATTCAATTACAAAATTTCTCTAAGAAGCCCTTCACAAGTAGTGTATTTTAATTTTTTTTTCTTAAAGAAGCTGTAGTATGAGTTATATCTTTGCTTTCAAAATCCATCCACCTTCCCTAGTGGAAGTGCTGTTGCAAACAAATGCAATTGGTAAAAGAGGCCATCTTAGGTTGTCTCAGCACTGAAACTGAATTATTGAGGAATGGAGGTTGCTGGAAGTTGGCTGGCTGTGATATCCAGCTGTTTGAAACCAAGGTTTTAATTACATGGCATCTTAAACCACATAAAAAGACTAAAAGAATTAGTGTTTGCAAGGTAGGGAGAAAGAGCAATGGTGGACGTTTTCTAGATCCACACTTTAATGTCTCCAGTCTTGTTAACCCATGCTCAGGTAAACCATTGTAGGACAAGAACAATGAAGTAGATAGACAAAACCTGGTTTTTATTGTATTTGTTGTGCCTTCCTGGAGTCAGGTGGCTGCAATGGCAGAGGCAGATTCCTTGTAATAGCATTGTGGATAATGGTCCACTTGAAATACTCTCAGTTGTTAGGATTTTGTTTTATTCTATTGTCAGGAGTAGTAATCTCAAAGCTTTGATGTTGTCTGCTGCAGTTTCGTGGGTAAAAATCTGTTTGGATTCCAGCTAAACTGGTTGATTTCAAATACTACTTGAGATGAAGATTGTATAATAAATGCTCTACAAACCCATGTGGGGACCTCTAAGGAGCCTTAATTGGAATGGGTTATCCAGTTTTGCTCTAGGTATTGTTGAACTGCTACTTGAAGAACTGGCAGTGTTAAAAATGACTGTCCATAATAGTGCAAAGGGGATCCCCAAGACAGCTAATACTGCATCCTCTGATACTGTGTGAGAAAAGAAAATATTACTATGCTCAAGATGATCTGATTGTAGAGTTTAGTAGAGCTCTCCCATCTCCTGTGCTGATTTATAGTCATTTTCTGTGGTGAAATAGAAAGTCATCACTGATGTTAAGTGCAGCATATGGTTCTGTATAATAAAATTCATCTCGTGCTCTACCCTTTAGCCTCTACCATATGGTTTTGATTTAGTTTGTAGCCATTTGTTATGCTAGATAAGTTTTGGGGGAAAAAAAAGTTATATAGTGATTTATTATTGGAAGTGCAAGAAAACCACTGTGCTTCCTACGCTGTCATTGATGAATTTGGATCAATTGTTTTTCAATCAGTCTAAAGCAAACTTAAACAGATTTTTTGGATCTAACTACTAGCTATGAAATGGTTCTGTTAAAGGTGATAATGGAGAAAATAAGCATATGATTTAGGTAGTAAGAGAGAATCTAATTGCAGGAAAATTTGGATGTGATGGTTGTTGAGACAAGATGAAAAAATAACTTAGAGTTTCAGTTTGGCAGTAAAAGTACTTAATACTTTGTAAATGAACTGTATGGGCATTGTGTGTGTGTAAATACATACCCCTCTCTACTCTGAGAATTGAAGTATCAGACTCATATCTCCAATGCTTTGAACATAATCCAGGTAACAATTACACATTTTAACCTAATCTTATTTTGAATGTACAGGTCCAAGCGAGTCTTTCAGTTCTATAACACGCACAGTGACATTTGAATATTATTTCTTCAACTATCAGTACTGTGGAAATAAAAGTTGTCTCATCATGCACGTTGAAAAATGGTAGTCCACTGGTCCAGCCAAATGTATGCCTTTATGAAAAATAGGAAATCTATTTTATTTTTTTTCTCCTGTGAACAAGGCGTGCTACTAGTGATGCCTTCCTGGCTCTTTGGGGTATGTAAGTAGTTCTGACTGCTCTGTTTTGTGACAAGTTACTTGGTTTGCTTTTCTCTTGGTGAAAGATAATTGTGGAACATATTCTGGTGTATTGGATTTTACTTGGACACAACTTGTAGACAGTGACTTTGTAATTTGGAACAAATGCTTTCCATGAGTATATAGAAGTTGGGATGCTTATTTAAAGTGTATCTGAAGATATCAATAGGATATCATGGGACTCTCTTGAAGATCTCATGTGATATGTTTTTTGACAAGATTTTGCTTTCATCTAATTCCTGCTGCTCCAGAAATGCTGCACCAGTTAATTCTCTTGTGGTGTTAATGCTGAAAAGAAGAAATTAATAAATTCTGGGGGAAAACTGAACCTTTAAAGAGCAAGGAAAGAAATGATCCTCTGGTTCTGACAATTGCATCCTAAATCTTACTCTTTCAAACTATGAGTATACTGAGCTGTGGATTTACTGCTGGCTGACAAGCTGTAAGCCCTTTTCTCTTCCCAGGCACCTATTTTTCACAAGACATGAAGGACTTCATGCCCCTAAAACCTGTGTCCACATGCTAAATTTTGGAATTGGCAAATTCAGCATTGAATAGGTGGGACGGGGGACAGATGGCTTGAGGAGGTAGTTGGTATATCCTTTGGAAATAGGGCTTAAAACAATGACCAGCTGATAGTAATTAGGAAACAAACCTTGAAAATGGAGAGGATACAGCAGCTGCAAGTTACTTGTTAGATATTTCCAGGGAAAATCTTGTCTTCCTCCTGGTGGTTATCTCATGGAACAATTTGGCTGTTTTTTGAAGTGCATCTGTAACCCCCATAGTCTGCACGTATGTAGTCCTCTTGCAGGGTCTTGGTGAGCTTGTACAGTGTGGGGGGGGATCTTGCCAAGAACATAAAAGTGGCTGTACATCAATATTCATCACTTTTTCATCAGAGTTTGCAATAAATACAATTGCTCCAACTTACTTTTCTATTACTGTTTAGTACAACAAATCTAACTGGTGGAGCTTTTGGAAAAGGACTCGCTGAATCCCAAGGTCTGTGTTTTATTGAGTAATCAGATTATTTCACCCTGTAAAAGCCTTTAATTTCTGAAGTAGTGTGAGACAGAAATAATAATTCTTCTTCCAACTTTAAGCAAAATGTTATTATTCTACCAATGAATCAAAACTATGAATACCTTGAAATGGAAGCTGAACTCTTAGATTTAGCTTTGCTACAGTTGCTTAATAGTCTGGAAAATAATTTATACAGTGGAGCAAATAGTAGATTGTGAAGAAGTGTCACCTGATGCTTTTTGTTGCTTTAAGAATGGTGCATTTAGGGTGTTTTATGTGTAAATCTTTCAGAGATGCTTTTAGATCAACAAGTTTTGTTTATATTATACTAAAAAGTCCTTATCTGGTGTAATTTGTTTTATGCTTGTGTCGTTTGTGGCTCATTTCAGTTGCACAACTAGATGCACTGTAACGTGGACAGATCTGCTTCCACAGAAGCCAGTTAGATTCTGCTTGATTATTTTATTCACTTTTCAGGGTCCTAAGGTCCTCTTGACTGACAGGACAGGATTCAATTACTATGGCTTGCTTGTTTGTTTGTTTTGGGGTTTTGTTTAGTTAGCATTTAAAACTACTGGCAAAATTGACTGGCACTTTTCACTTAAACCAACAGTGTTAACTGGCCCCTTATAACTGCATGGCCATCAGATTTGCAGAGTTGAATCCAGTGCTTTGAACAGATGGCAAGAGCACTGAGCTTTAGAGGTTGTGCTAATGTAAGCAGTGATTTGCTGTGTGCCTGAAGCCAGATTATATCCTTATACAGGGATTTATGAAATGTGATTGAGCAGTGTTTTGCTCTACTTAATGTATTTGAAAGACAATTTTTTTTTTTCTGACTGTGTTCAGGTGTATTATTTTGGGAATTTTAAAATAGATGTCCTGGTGGGAAGTCAGCAATAATAATAATAATAACAATGAAAAGCCCTTCTTCAAATTAATTCATAAGCCCAGGGGAGGTTGTTGAGTTTGATTGAGAAGTGACAGTGATCAACAAAAATGACATTCCAGTCTCACAGCTCCTGTATTTTTAGGCACACTGCCATGTGCATTTTCCATGCTGCAATATCAGGAACATCTGGAAATAAATTTGTGCATAAAAGTGAGTGCTAATTATGTGCCTAGTCAATCTCCACATGCAACAAATAATTACATGGAAGTAGTCTCTCTATTAACTGCTAGGTGGGTATTTGACTGGGTGAAGGCAAAATTTAAGGAAACTAAATGTTTTGTTACTACCAAAGAGCTGCTGATCCTCAGCTTGCCAGTCCTGTCTGCTCCAGTGGATGAGGGCTCACCAGGAGGAGAAATAGTGAAAACTAAACTTGGATCCTCTAAGGAAATTATCAAGCTGATGTGAATTGTCATGTCTGTGGTTGTAGATTAAAATGCCTAAACATTCTAAGGGGTGATTACAAGTGGATGAATGAAGCGTGGGGTTGAGTGGTGTATATGTGGGGAAACAATTTTCAAATGCACTGGTTACCAGTGTCTTTTGTGTTTAGCCATATTTGCTTCCTTCACTAACCTAAACTGTCAAATACTCCCTGGGGTCTGATGCAATGCTGCAGTTTTAACTTCCCTGCATTTGCTGTTAAATAATATTTTCATTCTTAACTTTTCAACCAAGAAAAATTATGAAGACAAAGAAAGGTTTTTCAAAACAAGTGATCTAAGGTTCCTTTATAGTATATTCATATTGCAGTTTATTTTAGCTTTATTTTGTATGCTTTAACCATACTATGATATTGTACAAAAGCCAAGCATCACAACCATTGCAATGAGAGTGTAAGAGCTCTCCTGGGACCAAATTAGGCTTTTGGGATCTTTTGTCTGTGTGTGTGTGTTTGGGGATTCTTTTTCTTGTTTTGTTCCTGCCCACCTCCTTCTCCCCATCTGCCCCACCCACCCTCCTTGGCCCATTTGGTTGGGGTTTTCATTTATTTTTCTTTCATTTAAGTTATGTGGAATTTGAGAGAGTTTTCAGTGACATTTTTGAGCTATGACTGAAGTGTCTTTACTTACAAGACTTAAGCAATAAGTTCTAAATGTGCATATGTACTTTGTTGACACCACCTATTGAAATTTCCCTGAGCAGTTGGGTGTCAATTGAACATCAGGTATAGTAAACCACAAAAGCGAGAGAAAGATTTTTAATTGCTTTTATTGCTTTTGAATTAAAAGGGGAAATAGCAAAGGTTATATTTTGTTCATTAATCACTGAGAATTATACTGGCATAAGTAGAATAATTTTTAATCCTTTGGCTCTGTGCCTTTATTTGGCAACAGCTGCAGTCATTTGAAGTAAATTGTCCATTAAAGCACTCTTCTGGCTGTTGACAAATTGCATCAAACTGCCTCCTCCAGGGAAACACAGCTCTGCGTAGTTGTGCATGTTTATTCTTCCTGTCAAAGGCAACAGTTGCCTGAATTCCAGGACTCACATGCACAGAGCACAGCAGAAATTAGCAAAGGGAAGGTGGATGGTCCAGTCAGGTCAAAGTGTAGACACTAAAAGCTTGTCTTCTGTTTTGTGTGATGGCACAAAATTGCTTTTTCACCCATTTTTCACCCATGTCTGTTTTCAGGGCCTCTCAATTTCTAAAAATTTGAATAACTTTTAGAACTATGTAAATACCCTCGTCTGTCAGCCCTGTGCTTGTGTCTCCCCTGCGGGAGCCCCCTGTTCCTTGAACATGAGGGGCTTGGAGAGGGCCACTACTGGGAGGGGAATTGAGGTAGCTGAGAAATTCAGGGGTAGGACAGGGGCAATCAGTTTTTTAAGCTTACAGTTACCCAAAGTCACTGCTGACTTTAAGGTCTGCATTTTGGACACATACCATAGAGTACAAAAAAAATATTGTTGAAGCAATTAATTCACTGTAAAATTGATGTAGCATATAGGTTCAGAATGTAACTTTAATTATCACATGGAACTCAGTCAGAATGTGCTATTCTTATGAAAATTTCATGGCCTAATCTCATTAGTGTTTCGTTTCATTTATATGGACATTTAATTGTTTAGAAGTCTGTGTTTTGCCTAAATATGCTTTTAAAGGAAGTGATATCAGTTCAGTCATTGCTCTTTCTACACTTTATTCTCAGACATAGACAAGGGCATCCCAGCTTTGCAGAACTATTAATATTAATATAAATTGCCTGTGCATGGGTAGGTAGTCACAGTCCAAGAGGTAATCTGTGATTAGGACCAGGAGAAACAAATGGAGAAGGGAAAAAAGACAACTTGCAGCTATGGTACAGACACAGAGCTGTGAACAGACTGCCAAATCAACAGGACAACCTGAGTAAAATTGTAGATTAGGAAGGAGAACAGGTTCACGTCTGTATCTTGTGCGGGTGTCAGTCATTGCTGTTAGATGGATCTTGACTGCCACATAAAGCAATGGATGTTCTTTCAAGGAAGGTATCTTGGATATTTTAATTTTTTATGTGTTTGGGGAAGAAGGTTGCTCCACCTTTATGCAGGTACTATCTTGTATGCAGGTGGCTGGATGGAACAAGAAGAACAAGCTGTGAGACCATTTCAGGAGGCAGAGGTGCAGACAGAGCTTGATGGAGGGATAGGCCTCAGGGTTTCTTAGCAAGGAGACTCCCTGAGGGCCCTGGTAGCAAGCAATAGAAAAGAGATGAGTTGCATTTTCACAAAAAAAACCCAAACCAAAATCAGAATATTCTTAGCCCTGAAAAAAATGGTTCAACAGTGGAATGTTTTCCTAATGACATTCTCTGAAATGCACATGAAGGAGAAAATGCCTGACTGACACATAATATACTACTTTAATAACTGTTTGATTGTGTTGCTAAACTTGAAGATCTGCTGTATTAGACAAGATGTGACAAACAAACTGGTTAGGCTGGTTCTTGTTGGACTTCTGTGAAAGACAGAAAATCTATCTTTTATATCCAGCTGGTCTGTAGTGAAGAAAGGTTCTCTTGCCCACAGTTTCTGTCCCAAAGAACAAAGGATATATAATGGGAGGGGTTGTGTGTGTATAAACAAGGCACTGCTGGAGGTGGTTCAGTCCCACCATTCTGCTTGGAGCAGGTCGTTCAACAGTGTGTTCAATTGGGTTTTGAATGTCTCCATGGTTTGGGATTTGACAATCAGATGCTGAGGGGTAGGGTTGTTCTTTCCTTGGTACCAGGCATTGTATTTCTCTATCTTGAAGTTCACAAGGTTTCTGTCTGCCCACTCCTTCAGCCTGCAAAGCTGGCTTTGAAGGGCAGCACAACCATCTCATCCATCAGCCACTCCTTCTGGTTTGGTATCTCCAAACTGGCTAAGGTGTACCTGACCCCACCATCACGCTCTTTAGTGATGATGAATAATGTTGGCTGCAGTATTGATCCCGTGGCTGTACCAGTGACTGGCCTTTGTGCTACTGTGCAACCCTTTGAACCCAGCAGTTCAGCCAGTTTTCAGTCCAACTTATCCAGTTTGAACTTGAGCAATTTGCTTGTGATCTTTACACATTTTAACTTAGCGATAGAGATTTTGTTGTATGACTTCACTGTCAGCATTAAATTACAGAGGTTGAAATTCATCCTCTACTTTTGGCAAGTTAGGGGTAGGTGCCGTTGTATAACAGTGTCTCTGCAACCCCTTGGGAAAGGAATTTTAATTAGTGCTTAAAGTGGCATTTGAGTGTGAAATTTGGCAACTTCTTGAGTGTTTTCTAGTGATTTAAACACATTCATACTGACTTGTCTTTTCGAAACTCACACTTCAAATGTACTAAAATGTAACAGTCTGAGAAGCAAAAGTTGAGAATCGATAGTGATGAAATAATTTTAATAGGCAGGAGTATTTATTTAGCAGCAAACCTAGGGGCTGAGCAGTTACACTAATGTATAGTGAAAAACCTTAAAATATCACATAATGTTCAGAAGTTGTCTATCCTGAAGTCTTTTCTTGAATGCAGAAGGGGAGGTGTCTAATAGACTGTTGTTAATAGAGGATACAGTCTTTGAAATTTAAATTAGTAACGTGCTATGCTTTCAAGTAATTAGTTTTACTCATACTTTTCAACATAATAGTTTATCTTGTATTGAATGACTTTCAAATGCAACTGAAAAGCAAAACATTTGTGTAGTGGGAAATTATGAGGCTGGAAAATAGAGGCACAAATTTTCAAGTCTTTTTTTTCCCCCTTTTTTTTGGTGTTGCTTTTAAAGAATTGGTCAATAGCTCCATAACCATTCTACACACTGAAATGCAGTCTTTCCACTGAATGTAGCAGCAATATTTTCTAGGCAGAGGAAAAAGTTAGAAAGAGATTTCTGTGAGAGGGCTGGAGTTGGGCAGGTGAAAGCTTTTGGAAAGAACAGGTTGTTCAAGTCTGAGTTTGGAATGAAAAATGGATCAAAGAAGGCTTGATGATGCAGTGTATTGAATTTTCATGAAGGAATGAAGGTATAAAACACTTAAAACAAGGACAATTAGGCACAAGAAGGAAGGAGATGAGCCAAGGAAGTTGAATTGCTCCTTCAGTGTTGGTTGTATGCTGTGTCAGTGCCACATGACCAGATGCACAAATGGATTTTCTGTTTCCCTTGCTTTGATTGTCTGTAAGCCAGTCACGCTGTGGCTCAGCGATACAGCTGATAAAAGATGTGTCTGTAGTTCTCCTTGGAAGGAATGGGGAGTGTTGCTCTGAAGTGAATGTTGTCACTTACCTATAACTCATTTTAACATGTTTTTGCTAGCAGTAAAGAGCAAAAATGGTGAACAGAAACTGGTGATGTGTTTTCAAGCTGTTCATGTGCTCAGCCTGATACAGACTAGCATTATTTGGTGTCTGTCCCTTTATTTTGTGCAGTTGCTTTCTGGGTTTTGTTTTACTTCTCAGATTGAGCTGAGATGCCATCTCTGCTAGTAAACACTTTTCCATGTCTCCATTAGACGTGTGAAGCGATTTCCTAAGTGCAGTGTTGGAAACTTAAGGCTTTCTAGAAAAAAGAGCCTATCAGCGATCTACATTTTGAAAAGCTGAGGTAAATAAGAAGTTCGATTTTTGAAGTCTTTCAAATGAAAACAATTAGCCTGATGACACGACTTCTTTCTTTTGTTCTTGAATACATTTTTATACTAACTGAAATTTAAATCATGTTCTTATTTGGGCATAGGAAGGCATGGCAGAGACAAAAAATAGCAGCTGGAATAGTGGAAAAAATACATGCAGTGGGTTTATAGTTTCTCTAACTAGAGGTTGCCTTATTAAAACAATTCTTAAATATAATTTCCATTGTTTTTTTCTATACAGTGTTTATTTGGTGTCTAGTTGTACTATAATGGTTCATTTATATGAAAACTTTGGAAATTAATTCTTAAATCTGACCAAAAGAAACACTTGTAATCCTGATCATGTAACCATCACTTAATGATGATCTTAACTTCCAAAGATAAAGTCATAAGCCTACTGTGTTGCAGCTTGTTTCCTTGAACAGATCTTTGTCTCCTTTTGTACATAACACTAGGGAACAGGAACAGTGAGATTAAAGCCATGGAAGTAAGTCCACAAAGTTCTGCTTTGCTGAGCATAGTGATATGCTTATCCTTCATAAAGTGGAAGGTCAGGGCAGACATGGATATCTTGGGTCTGTGTTATTTGTGCAATAGCTAAAATCACTTTTAGTGAAGTGCCACCAGCACAATTCTGGGAAATTCTGTATTCTAGTCATAAGCCACTTATTTTGTCTCTTTATAACTGAGTTAAAAAAATATTCAAATATTTAATATAAAATCTTAACATTTTATACATAATAAGTTGAACACCATCTGCCATCAGTATAACAAGGACAAGACACTAATGCTTCTTTTTCACAATATAGTCATAATTGCTTACAAACCAGGTAGAGAATGTACAGTAACCCCCCTTTTTTTGAAATAAGATGGCTAATTTTAGGCTTATTCATGTATTCTGTGACAGCAGAAAATGATTTTTAGAAGAGCAATTACTGCCAAGTTCATGGTGAATATTCAGGAAGTCTTTTTGATACATTCAGTAGGCACGATGGTCAAAATTTATTTACCTTTTTTCATCTTCAGTTTGGGAGATCTTTCACTTCCCCAAACTTTTCAGGGGACTAAAACATCAGTTGTAATTCAAGTTACTTTCTGCAAGTTGTAAAATGTATAAGAAGCTGGATATTTTGGATATTGAATATGAAACTGAAAACTTTGGGCATCTGCCTTCCCCTTCATTTACTGTTCTTAAAGATTATGGGATATTGGTCCCAGTGTGGGAAGGCTTTTACTAGATGAATTAATTCATTTATATCATATATAAGCTATGAGTTTACTATAACATAAAGTCAGCACTGATGGCTGTGGTCCTCAATGGGTTTTAGTCTCCAAAGTCAATGCAGTGAGACTTGGGAGCACTTTTACAAGTGAAGCTCAAGACGAAGCAGTTGTTTTTAGCTTTGTGCATAAAGAGTTTGTGTTGTTTACTCCTCTCCCAGGAGGGGGCATTCAGCTCCTCCTGCTCCCTCCCCCTCAAAAAGACACCCTAAAAACCAAATAAGAACAAAATTTCTAATTAAGAAGTTATTTTAAGGTATGAAGACTTTTCTACTAATCATCTTCTTTTTGTAATATTCTACAAGTAGATTATTTGTAACGACTGATGTAGTTGGTGCTCCAACCTCCCTTTTTTGACTGAGAATATTTAAACATTTACATTTTTATTCACTAGGACTAAACCAGAAATGGTGCACATCACTCCTAGATGAGAGGTGACTTTTAAGAGTCAGCGCTGAATGACCCCAGTGGTGAAACTGAATGTTATCCTGTGTTAATGCTTCCAGCCTGTGTAACTGCAACTGCAATCCGATGCTTTTTCTAGTCTATAAAGGGTGGTACCTTGAAAAGGCTTTCAATAAAGAGGAAGTTATAAAATTCCTAATCAAAGCTTCAAAGGTCTCATGGAAATGTACATGTAGATATGAACAAATATTACTTGGATAACAAAAATGCTAATAAATAGAAGCTTATAAATACAGGAAAGATCAGCCTCTTTTATACAACTGAGAAAAAAATGGAATTGGGCAGTTCCAGACTCAGTTGAAAGATGAGTGGCTCATTTATCTTGCTGTCAACTCATTGAAAAAAGGTGTTTTGTAGCTTGCAGGGAAGGTGGACTTGAGGGTCTCTTAAGGAGCTGATGGGAAGTTCATGTCTATTGTTTATAGTAACTATAATCTGTATGCATATGTTGCCCGCTGTACTTATTAATGTTGGTAGATGATGCCCTGTGGTTATTCCCTAGTGGATTCCTCTGCTGAGACTAAAGCTGAAAGAGAATATTCCAGCAGTTTGCAGTCCCCTGCCAGCTCGTTAATTTAAGGAGTGAGCTTCCTGAGCTCACTGTAGGAGAGGAGTTTGTCCTATGCCTTCCAAAACTATCCAAACATTCATTTGCCTGTTGTCTGTTTGTATCTTTGGCAGCTCAGTTTTGGAATTGCAGGCATTTGTTCAGCTCCAATTTAAGATGATCTTCAAGACCAAGGTGATGCTGTTAATTTAGTCATATTGGTGATGGCAGATGAGGACTTGGCAACACACTTGTCCCAGACCGAGAACAGATAAAAGCTTCTCAGAAATGAGGCATAGTAACAAGACTCAGTGTGCTGAAGTAGCTCATATCAACAGCAGCTTATAAATTATTAAACAATTTACCTTCTGTAATGTCTCTGGAGGGCTGTGTTGTACCATGACTGACAGCTGGAAAGGCCTCTTGCTAAAGCATTCAAAGCATGTGCTGGATAATGTATGACTTTTGTCTCCTCTAAAGAGAAACCTAATAAGAGTAATGATTTATTTATTTTAGTGGAAGTGTCATTTTCCCTCTGACCTCAGTGCATTTTGCATTGAACAGAATGATTTTTCAGGGAGAGCTGGAGCTGATTGCTGTATGTGAGGTTTGGAATAAACCTTTGCCAGTACCATGCGATTCCCTGTCACAGCTACATCTGTGCCCTTGGAAAGGCTGGGGAGGAAAGGAAAGGAAGACAAGTGGCTTTGAATATATAAAATGCATATTTATTGTTTTTAAGAAAGAGATCAAGTTATTAGTGAATAATTTTTAAAGCTCTTTGACATATGTATCATTTCCCTGACATGCCATGTTTTCTGTTGCAGAATAGCAATAATCCTATTCAATAATACAATTAAATTTAATATCAAGAGAAAAATTTAAGATATATGCTATGACCTTAGAGTTAAAAAGCAGGCATGAAAAAAGATGTTTTTCAAAAAGGCTGCTAAATACAGAGATGCAAATAATTAAATATTAAACATGTAGATATTTAAATAAATACATAGGTGTTTTACTTAGAGGAGGAAAAATACCTACCAGGAACTGTAAAACTGAGGTGGAGGCAACAGCTAGAAGAAAAACCCTTCAAAATTTGAAACTAAGTTTAAGAAATAGCACAAGTTACGTTCCCTAAGCAGTCAGAGGAAAATGAAAAGAACATGTATAGCTATGGCTTTCAACTTTGTTCATGGTTCAACTTTGCTAATTTTATGTAGTTCACAAGAGCAGGGGTTGGTTGACACACTGGAGAAATAGCTGGTGGGATCAAAGGAGATAAGAGCAACGTGGAGCTCACTACAATACTGATGCTGTTTTGCAAGAAACACCTGGATTTTCTGTTTAAATCAGTCACAAAAAATTCTGTTTTGTGTCAGTGTTTATGCAGGATGTGAAGAATCTGGTTCTGATCCTCTGGACTGATGCTAAATGAATTTCATTTATTTTTCCCAGCTATCAGTGTGTAAATGTAAATCTTTTCAATATTTATGAGCTACTTCTGGAGTCTGTGTTATGGAAGATGCTCTAGAAACTCTATTATTGTTTTATCAACTCATTAAACTGTTTGCAGGCAATGGTAAGGATTAACTAAGGATTAACATGTCCCTGTCATGCAGATACAGCACCTAATATTTACTTGTTTGGGTTTTTTATTCCTGAATTGAAATATGGGGGGAGGGAGGAGAAGAAAAATAATCCCTGCTTGATCCTTTGCAGTCAGTAATTACATGTTCATTTTTCAGCTCTGACTTCTTTCCCCCACCCCATTACCTGGTTTTTTGCTTCAATGTACCCTACTTCCTTATATTTACTCCTCAGTGCAAACTGACATGCTGAAATAATAACTAGGCAAGTAGATTACATTGAAGGAATATTCTCATTACAAGATCTTGGTTAACTCCCAACCACAGTTCACATCATGGAAATGTTGCCAATAACTAATTCAGTTGGTCTCTAGAAAGAGCATCCTATAAAATGCCAGGGGCTTTTCTCAGCCCAGAAAGTAAAGCAGAATGAATATGAAGACAGAAATGATTTGTCTGAAGTGTTTAGAGTGACGGAAACAGTTTAGCCAAAAGAATTATCAGGTTGTGGTTGTTTTCAAATTAGTATTCAGTTTTTCCTCACACCTCTAACATGTAATTTTGATTTCTGTGCACTAAAGACAGGAGGTGGTTTGCTCTTTTGAGTACTGGGATGTGTATATGGACTAAAACTAACTATTGTGCTCCCTGCCTTTGCTCTGTCCAGGCTTCAGCTGGCAGATAGTTTATATTGCCTTTTCAGCCAAATTCTGCTTCCATTCTGCTTTCACAGTTGCTTTGTTAATAACACATGGTCATAAGTATTTGACCATTTAAGTGGCTGACAAAAGTAAGTTGGATCTAGAACACAAATACCGAGTTTCATTTGGATACTGTCAGTGTGAATTTATTTCCCTTGCCCACCATCTCCCTTACATTCTGTGTTCAAACCCTGGTATACTTCCATGGATCTCAAGGGTAGGTACAGCACCTTCCCTCCCAGTATCATCCTTCAACTCTTGTACCATATAAATGTATATTTTAGTATGCAATACATATATAAGTGCATTTTGGTAATGGTGGGGAGAGAGACAAGGGAAGAGAAAGCTGTAGCAAAACCCGGTGTGCTCCTGTTGTCCTTGGTTTGAGGAGCAAGTTGGGGAATAACATGTTTTAGTAGAGCTTGGACACAAAGTGTTTTGCAGTTCACAGGAGAAAGACCTCAGGCATTGCCAAGCTTTTCACTTTTCCCTGCGGCTGTTTCTGACTTGGTTTAGCTAAACTGAATTCAGGATTGGGGAAAAAACCCAAACCACCCCCTCTTCCCCCTAAAAAGCATTTTTTCTCAGCTGAGAATTAGACTATAAAAGTTCATTGTAAGAATGGCAGAATTGCAGTTGTTGTCATGCTAATGTATCAGAATTTATAATCCTGTCTCTTGCTGTGAGGGCAAAGGATGCTTCACCTTTAAAGATTGCACTGCTGTATGTGTGGGTATGGAAATAACCTGGAAATTTCACAAGAAAACTTCTCGGGAGACTTGAACCTCTAAACTTAGAGAATGTTATGACTCATTTATTTGCTTGTCGATTTAAAAAGGGGGAGGGGAAGCTAAGGTTTTTATGTCAATTCAGTGGGAACATTGAGTTTTGTGGGGTTTGGGACTTGGAGAGGTACTTAATTCACTTTATTTTTTTAAGTTGCATTTGTTATTTGTGTAAGGAACTATGCTTGTGATGTTAGGAACAAGACATAATTTTTCATTATGCATTGGAAACGTTCTTTGAAATATAAATATCTAGTGAAAATTGTTGCTGAAATCAAGACTGAATAAGCAACTTATTGCATCTGTTTGAAATTAATTCTTGCCAGTTGTGATTATGCAGATTAATAGATATGTTTGAGAGCATTATGAGAACATAATGAACCTAAGATCCCAGTAGTAATAAAACAGTAGTTCTGTTTAAAGAATAATTTTATAGTTTATAGAGATAGCCTGTTAATTTGAAAGATTGCATTTAGCTGTGTTCATTTCCCTGCTGGCTGAATCCAAACTGTGAGCATTAATTAGTCACCAATGTTTTGAAAGGGAAGAGTAATACTTAGTTTATTACTAAATGCTTTTGAATACGGAATTAAATCCTCAAGCACAGTGCCAAATTTTCAATTAAATGTGAAATTAGTACTTCAAAAGTCATAGTAGTAAATAAGTTTGGGGAGCTTCATGAACTGTCACAGGCTCCACTTGAGCGCCAGGTTTTCCTAACTGTACCTTACTACAGGACTGAGGACTAAATCTCTAGGATTTAGAGATCTGATCAATTTTTCCATGCCCATCCTTAAGTGGGGTGCCTGTGAATCATCCTCTTTATTTCACAGTTTTGGAAAATTGGAAAACACACATGCTAGTAGGGAAGTACTGGAGATGAGTGAAAGCCAATTTAAATTGTCTGCACTTAAAAAAAAAAAATCTTTCCCATTGGTAGCCACTTTAATGTTTTTATTGGCTTTACACAATGATTTTTCAACTTTTTTACTCATAGATATTGTTGCATGTTCCCTGAGTACCCTGCCCACAAGCATATAGACTAATGTTCAATTTATGCTGTACTTATCTGGTGCTAGAACGTTCAGTGTTCTGTAGCCTACAGGAAAATGTCATGGAGAACTGGAAAAACACAGAATTAACTTAAAAATAACATGATGACTCATTAAATAGATTAGAGTGGTTTATATTCACAATTATGGAGCAAATTAAAATAGGAATGGTTGAGACAAAAACAAAACAGTGTAAAAAGGCCTAATGAAGATGCAATAACTGTTTTTTATCAGAAGAGTTTTGTAACTGAGAACACTGGAAGCAGTTTAAAAAGCTGTCATTTCAGAATACTAAGCAAGTTTACAAACACTCAAAAGTTGTTTACAAACACTCAAAAGTTAATTCCCAAGATTTTGAAATATACCTTATTGCTGCTTAAAGCATTGAGGAAAACTTCTGTAGTCTCAGGAT
>JAWWMP010000002.1:206318-223576 GCA_035047865.1 Dendrocincla tyrannina
GAGTTTTGTAACTGAGAACACTGGAAGCAGTTTAAAAAGCTGTCATTTCAGAATACTAAGCAAGTTTACAAACACTCTAAAGTTAATTCCCAAGATTTTGAAATATACCTTATTGCTGCTTAAAGCATTGAGGAAAACTTCTGTAGTCTCAGGATAGGTCTCAGTCTCCTGTGTCAGTATCAACAGATGTTTGCATATTCCAATAATATGTCATAGTTTCAGTTGCCTTCAAACAGGCTTGTACCCACCCTGGTGTGTCAGAACACATTTTTGTCCTTCCTGGTACAGTGACAGCTTTTCTTCAGGAGACAATGCTGTTGAATGAAGGACATACTGGTTCTTTGTTTACTTATTAGTACTGAAAGGCATGAGTTCAAAAGTGTGTGTGTTGGTGAAATTAACTGTAATGTGAATATTAATATACTGAACACATACAATTTTAATTCAATTGCTTATCAGTTTCTCCCTTAAAGTATGTGAATGACTGTCATAATAGAACTTTATTTCCAGAGTATAATAACATTTCCTGCATACAAAACGTATACAAATCTATTGAATTTTGTTCTGGTCTTTTTTTTTTCCCCCCCCACACAGTCAGTGGAACAAAAGTTTCAGGTTTTCTCTTGGTCCTGCTCAGCGTCATGTTGTGTTTTGGCTGGATGTGAGGACCAGCTAGTCAGACACACTCTCTGCTACTGTGGCCACCGGTATCTGCTTCCACACCTCAGACTGAGGTTGACAGAATTAGTTGAGTGTCAGAAGCTTACTTTGCATTTCTGATAACAGGTTTTTTGTTTTGAAATTTAGTGAAATCACCCAGTATTGAATTGTATCAGTGATTTTTAGATTTAAGTAGAGGTGACTTGTAGCTACTGGGACCAAGCGCAGCCTTTTTCCTGTCTGCAGCAATTTTTCTTTAATTGCATTATATCATACATTATGTAAATAGTACCTACTTTCCTTCTAATGTGTATTTCATTTTAAGCTTCAATGATTAAAGTTACACCCAAAGATTAAAAAAAATAAATACTGAGGTGAAAATCCTAAAGCACAATAAATGACCCCTTTCTGTGACCAAAAAAACCCCCTAGCATTGCAATATTAAACTCAAGAGTTTATTGGAATCTTGTAATGCACTAGTTTATATTCCATTTATGCCTATTTTGTAAATATGTGCGGAATATGTAATGTGTGGTCCTATGGTCCTTTTCTAAATGTTTAGACTTTGCAATGACTTTTCAAAACTTAATTTTATTCCTGGTGCAATAACTGATGAATTACATGTTATTGATGGTGAAAAACTGTAAGGATCTAAAGGAAGAACGTAGAGGAGAAAATGTGAAAGCTGCACCTTCAAGAAGGTTTTCTGCATCCAACAGTTAACATGATTACAGTGTACCCACACTCATGCTCCACCTGCCACATACAGCTGTCTGCCTTTGCAAAGGAAATGTTCTGTCGGGTTTTCCTTTTATCTTGACTTAAGCTTCTCTGTGATCTTCTGCACAAAACAATTTTCTTCTGAACCTTGCTGAAAAGTCCAGTAAATCAGAGAGACCTATAACTTGATACCTTTTGCTCTTGTTCTATTAATTCCCCCTGTGAGCCATTACAGGATTCTAAATGCCTATGGAACAATTTCTTATTTAATGGTAGCTATCATCCTGTAACTGGCACACTTTTAACTTAAGCTCCCTTTGATGTTTTCGATTGTCCAAGCATAGTGCTACAGCTCCAAGTGCTGGGAGGCTCTGATGTTGTTTGCTATGGCTGTATAAAGGGGGCTTTCCATAGGTACCGGTGGGAGTGCCAGCCAGCTGCTTCTGTGAAGAAGGGACAGCATTGTGCACATGATGGAATAGCTGACGTTTTTCCATTTTGTAATGAACTGTTAATCAGTTTTCGGCAATGAAGAGAGAAAAGCAAACTGAAGTTCCTCTCCTTGGCAACCCTCATGTCACAAGCCATGTCAGGCATTAGATGTAAATACAATAGTATCATACTTTCCCTCTTAGGTAGTGTCTGCCAGAAATGTGTAATGTGTGTGATACAACTTAGGTCAAGTATTGTAGCAGTGGCACATGGACTCTGAACCCAGCTCTGATGTTGTACAAAACACATGGGAAGAGCTCCTCTGAACGCAACTGTGTCCCTCGGTGCTGCACATTGCAATCCCATCAGCATTTTTGAGAGGTCTTTTTCCCTCCTCTGTAGTAGGAGATACCTGTGGAGAGTGTTTGTAGGTTTGTAGCTGTGTGGTTTTAGGCAGCTAACTGGAATGATGGGATTTTCCTGATTGGGGGTTTCTACTTCTTTCTTTAACTGTATTATAAGTTATATGGGCTTTCAACTTTATTGAGGCTGAACAATGCCTAAATTAATAAAGCAGCTTGGGAGTCTGGGAGCAGTGGAACGTAGCATGTTAATAAAGCTGCCAATCATTTTCCCCCTGAAGTCCATTAAAAACATGGCAGAGGCATACTCTGTTTCTGTCAGATGTGTCAGCTCTCAGTTGTCTGGGATAATGGTCCAGAGAACACCCCATGGAACACAGCAAAAACATGGGTAATAGAGGTGCTAGGAGAATGGGTGCAGACATTTGGTAATGACTTCTGACAGTCCTCTTTCCAGGGATAAAGCATTCCAAAGAGCAGTATAGTAATTTTTGCATGATGTCACATTTATGCATCAGCTCGTAGATCTGTCTGTCCGTGTGTGTGTTATCCCTGCTGGTGTAATTTGGAAGAGCTTGTCCTGTTCTTGGAAATAGCCAGTTGATAAAGTGACCAAAGAGGCACCGAGCTGCAAGAACACGTTGTCTGTTGGGGAATCCTTTCTCTGTGTGTCATTTAGACTTGAATATATTTCAGAATATATTTCTAAATACTTTTAGAGCACTTTTCTTTGTTTTAGTAACTGAGATGCTGGAGAACTAATTTCATAATGAAGTGACTGAAATTAAAGAATGTTGATTTGTTTGTACAATCCTAATGAACTCAGTGCTGAAGGTCCTTGTAAACAGAAGGCTGTTCTGTCATGTGGTCTCATCACTGTGCATCTTCCTCACCGGTGAAGTGGCTCACAGGGGTCTGTAATTGGGCAGCAGGGTGACATTTCAAGTTAACTGTGTGAAATCAGTCCTGCTCTACAAACCTTTTGGACTTTGTAGCCTGTTAGTACTTTTTCCACAGCAATTGAAGTTGTCTGATGGATTTGGCTTGTATCTCTTCACTCGTGTTGCTCTAGCTGTACAAATCCAGTGCAGTCACAATGCTGCCGATCCCCTTTCCGATGTGGTGTGGTGCCATAGTTACATCTCTAAAGTGTGTGAAGATGATGTATCCAGCTGGCAGCGCTGACTGTCAGCTGTAGTCAATAGAAGCATGGGTTAGCTGTTCTTGATTAAATTGTATGGAATGCCTCTGCTGGAGTCAGGTGTTGGAGGCAATTTGCTGATGCACTGACTTCTCCAGGTTATTTGGTGGTCTGTCAAAAAAAGTTATCATATACTCATTTGAAAAGCAATGTGCTGAACAGATCATTCAAGGTAGGGAACTATTTCACATTTGGGGGAATAAATGCGCTTTCAACATTGCAGTTTTGTGGAAACTAAATATAAACATGTTTTCTTCCAGCTAGGAGGAATGTCAGTCTATATTTTCATATCGTAGATAATCTTATGCTGGAAAATAGCTCAGTTCTCTAATATTCAAGGAATGCCAGAAATTTGGCAGGATTTTTTGATTTATCTCCTGCTCATTTTGAGTGTACATTGCATGTAATCTAAAGTTACTTGTTGATGGTATATCCAGGCCAAAGTTGATATGACAGGACTGCGTACATGGGTCTGTTTATAGGTTTTTCATATATTTATATATACATTTTTAAAGAAGGGATTGTCTCTGGGAGTTGTATTTTCTGTAAATCTATGCATAAATTGAGAAAATAGGGCTTCCTTGAGTGTCTAGTGAGAAAAGCTCTGTGATCTTTGTGGTTTAGACTTAGTCTGCCATTAACCCCAGTGATATCCATGTCTCAGAGCTGTGTCTTCCCCTTGCTAAAGATTTGTCACAGCTCTTCATGTTCATCATGGCCTTCATGAGATGAGTAATGCTGTGTTGCTCATGCCCTGCTTATGTGTACTCAGAGAGCTTCAGTGCCTACGAGTTCAACTATTATTCAGGAATCCATCAAAAATTAGTGTTTTCATTTTCTATTTGGGTTACATAAAACTCCTACCTAATGGTACACTCAAGTTTTTAATGAAAACTAGTGTCTGTTATTAATTTATAAAGTGTTGATATTGTTTCTTGTATGTTTGCTGTTGTTTTTGTGGGTTTGATTGTTTTACTGACTTCCACATTCCAACATTATCAAAATGGATTAAGGTGTTTTCAAAACTTCTTCCCTACCCTCATTCTTGTCTGTATCCCTGATATTTATATATATAACTAAAATGTGAAATAGTTCCTTAAAAATGGAGCTATTAATTTCCATTAGTAACTGTGTTAGGATTTTCTTAATGAGTCTTTGAAGTCTGTTGTCTCTCAGTATTTCCAATTATTCTTTTTCTTCCTTTATTTTTACATAGGTTTGTCTCCTATGTCACCAAATTTTTAAGAGTATTCATAGACAGTGTTGTCCTTAATTTTCATGCCAGTTTTGTGTTTATGAAGTTACATAGTTAAACTAAGGGAGACAAATAATGCATATGTGCATGGCTGGTTAAGCTTTTTGTACATTTGTGTCAATGTATTTGTCATAGTTCTTGCATTTAAAAGGTTTTGTCTATGGATTTAAATATTCTTTTAATGTGAGTTTATAGGGACTAAATAGATGGGCTACATTAAAATCACTACACAATTTTGATGTTGAAAATAGTCCTTTTCAATCTAAATAATTTCAGTGTGTGATATAAACTATACTGTTTTAGGAAGTTGTAGAAAATAGCAGATAAATAATTCCCTTTAATGATGGAATTCTTAAAAGCAGAATCTCAAATTCTACTTTATTCTTTCCTGTAAATGTCTTTACATGAGATAGCGGAAACAAAGAATCCAAGCTTCTGGAATGTATTTATTTAGTGTATTGAATTATTTCCTCAAGTGAATTTCTGTTGTCTTGCCTTTATTTGGGAACATATGAAAACATTTACAGTTGCTAATAGGAGGTTGAAAATATAACATCAAGTTTTTTAGTGACCCATTTGCATAATGTTTTCCCAAGGTGCATCAATCTGCAGGAGGACAAAGGAGGGCAGTATTTGTTTGGCACAGGTTTCATCAGAATGATATGAGGGTGGAGGGGGGGGGATATCTGCCAACCCTGGGAGCTGTATATGTGTGTGTGTATATATATATATAATATATTTATATAATTTGTTGTAATTAATTTGTATTGTCAAAGACAAGAGTGTCTTCAGTTGAAAAGTTTCAGATCTGAGTATCAGTAGCTTGGTTGCTGATCTGATCCCAACATGAACTCTGGGGAGAAATACAATCTTTCAAAAGCAGTTCTGTATTTGATTTGGATAGATTGGACATTTGATCTAACAAATAAAGATAATCAAAATGCACTGCACAAGCTATTGTGCCGTTGAAATGTCAGTTCAGTGGTGAAATAATCACTGAACACAAATGAAATGTCTATCCCAGGCTGCCCACGTCATGTGCTACAGAATCATACTGAGGGAGCTGCCTGAGAAGTATTTTGAGCAATCTGTGGATGTAGTGGCTTATATCATTTTATGTTAGTGGCTGATCTGTTTCCCAGATCAGCCCCTGGAAGGTGTGAAAATCACAAACTGACAAACACAGGAAGGGTCTGACAGTGTCTGCTGTAGGAGCCAGTGATACATCTACCCTGAAGTGATACATCTATCCTCAAGCAAATATTGCATAATCCATGGAATTTACTACTGAACTGTGCCTCGAGCTCCAGGATTTCGTGGGAGTTGAGCTGTTCAGAAGACTAACACAGCCATTCAGTGTTTGTGTACAGTGTGTCTGCATCCTTAGGAACCAGATCTGTGCTTTCCCAGCCTCCTCCTTCCCCAAAAGCAAAGGGGAGAGCTCTGAACCCTTTGCTATAGGATGCAGCTAAAGGAATTTGCTGTATGTTTGATTTGTGATGGAAGCCAGCTCAGGTCTGTCAAAACAACTACTTTCACACTTATAAAGTAGGGGTGCAAGGGAATTGTTATAGGGAACATTACCTGCCCCTCGTGAAAATGAATTGTCTAATTCTTGCTAATGTTTAGTTAACCATGTTCAGCAGACAAACTTAAATGAGTTTATGATTGCTTCACATACCTTGTGTTGAAAAGCTGTCAAGGCCAGTCCAGGAGATGGAAATTACATCATCAAGGACAAATAGAGTTGGAGAAGAGCAGACTTTTAAAGTCTTAAATACCTCAGAGTAAGAGGGGTGATGATGCATAGTGATTAGGTAAATCCTTACTCTTATTATCTGGTATTTTCTGATTTTACTGAGTGTGTTGTGGCTAACTTTTCAAGGGTTTAGAAAGGAAGATTTTTCTAAGGGTTGTGCTCTCCTAGTGCAATGGATAGATGCATCACTAGACATATAGACATGTGACACAAGCATAGATACTATTATTGATAATTACTTAAAAAATAAACACAGATGATCATATGTCATAGAGTAGTTCTGTCAACAAGGAGGGAAACAGTAAGTTTGTCAGAGAACAATTGCCAGTGCCATTTTCACTTACCTGGCAGGGAGGGTGGTAAAAGAAATGGACATGACCCAGAACGCCCAGAGCGAAAAGAATGTGCAAGTACCGGTTTGGCTGAAATGACTGTGTCCTGGCATTCCTCAGGGAGAGTTTTGAGAAGCCATTGTAGGCCCTTTTAATATATGAATATCTGTGTGTATGTGTCAGATGTAGGATATAAACTACATTATAATTTTTTTAAAATTTTCTGAACTTTTCTATACTTGATAGATGTAGTTCCTAATTTCATAGTTTTTGTTGTTCCCATTGTGCAGTAAGTTTTCTCAGAGCAGAGATGGTCATGCTGAAGCAATGTAAATATTTATCTCTGATCTTTTTTTAAAAGATGTTTGCCAAATTGAATGTTGAGCATCGTGGAAGTTATTCAAAATCCCCTCAGTTCATCTGCCTGTAGCTGCTAAGCACTTGTAGGTCCTGGAAGGCCTCACTGAAGTTGACAGAAGTAATTTTCATGGTCTTCAGTGGATTTTAAGTCAGGCTGAAAATGCTGGTTGCTCTCAAAAGGGGTTGATACTTTCAGTGGTAAATTAAAAAGGAAAGAAGAGCTTTGTGGGCAAAATGCAGTAAAGCTTCATTTGCTTTTCAAATTGCAACTTCTTGAAATTTTGCATCAGAAGTTCTGGAGATATAAATCCCTCACCTTAAGACTTATTTGCCTCATCATTGCTTAAGACACTGACTTGAATACACATAGTTTAATTTAAAGTTGATTGCATTTAACAACAGAATTTTTAAAAGCCTTTAGTAATGTCATAATGATAGATAGCATTTAATTTAGTCAAGAATGACCCGATACAGTTATCTATAATTTACATTAGCAATGTTTCAACTGACAGTAAATTCAATTAATTCTTCAATTTTATGCTCTTAACATTTAAAAAGCTAACCTCATTTTAAAATCAGTTTGCATTATTTTGAAGACTGGATCTTTAATGTTAAATGCCTATTAATTCATCATTTTCTCTCCTATAAGGTTGCTTTAGGGCTTTTTTGCAATGCATTTGTGGAATGCTGATCCGTAAGCAGTTTTTATGGGTGTGTCTGAGATTTAAGGATCTCTCTATGGAATATTGATCCATGCTGTTGAATTTAACACTGGAAAAAATATACTATCAAACTGCTTGTTATATATCATAGACCAGGAGGTTAGGTTGATATTTCCTCTTCCATGTTCAATACTACCAAGATACACCCATGACTGTAGGTATTATTTCATAATAACAGTATTGTATTGTCTGGTTCTAATTACACTTGGGGGGGGGGAGGGTTTGTGTGTGAGGTTTTTTTTTTTTTTTAAGTAATTCCAAGTATAGAATTATCTCATCTTTAAAAAAATATGTAGCACATCTGGTTATTTGGATTGGTTAGTATATCTCTCTGTCACAGTTGGTGATGGAGAAAAGGCCAAGAATGAAGGTTAAGAGAGGAAAAACAAAGAACTAAAGGTGGTGAATAAGGTGAAAGTCCGCTCTGAGTGCTCCAACACAGGGTTTCAGTGATTCATCCTGTGGAGCTGCATTAGCATTTTGAGATATATGTACATATGTATTCCAATGTACATAAGCCAGCTCAGACCACAGAGGGAACACCTTGGATGAGTAATTTCAGGTCTGATTACCAACACCAGAAAAAGAGAAAGCTGTCCAGCCTTTACTTTTCCTTTGGTGTTTCTGATGGTTCAGTTTGGAAGGTCCTTTTCAGTCAAGCTGATTTGTGCTACAGCTCTGTTTATTTAGTGATACTGCACTACCTGCCACTTGGCAACTCAATTAGAAATGGAAAAAAATTGATGGTACAAACAAAAGGTCTGTTCCCGGAGCTGGTTGGAGCTCTGGTGGAAGAGCTTCTGTGGCTTGAATTTTAAACACTGTGTTGCTAAACCTTTCGTGTCATCTGTGCATTAGGGGAGTGCATCAGCCAACTGCGACAGCCTACCCAGACTCTGTTTTTAAACTCTGTTTAAAAAACAAGCATGTTTTTTATTGTTGCTGTTCTCTGTCATTTTGGGGGATATCTGAAAATAAGCTGTAAGCATTATTAGTTTTTATTTTTACCTATATTTACCCCACTTGCCCTGTATTTTTTCCATTTAAAGTAGAATGTCAGATAGAATGTCTAATCAAAATGGTGTAAAAATCACACCTTCAGATCTAAACAGAAGCCTGCTGGAATCACCAGATGTCCCACCTTGAGGAAAATGGGTCATATCTCTGTAATTATTTGCTTTTACTGTCTCATTGCTTGTGATCTTACCAAGGAAACAATGAGATTTGGATTGTATTTACTCTTTTCTATGATGCAGTTCGTAATGCTGCATTTTCATGCTCTCATCACGCTGGCACTCCAGGGGCCAAACGTCAGTTCTGTTGAATTAGTGAGGGAATGCTTTTCTACTTTAGCAGGATTAGGTTGTTTAATACAAGGCCACTCCTCTCTGGTTACAGTGCCCTGCAAGGTCCATAGTAAGAATCCCTAAACAGATGCATCATTTTTCAAATTCCTTATCATTTAAAAGCAGCCAAACAGAAAATGAAACGCGGGCTGGATTCTAGTCTTCCTGCAGTATGTGTCAAACCCTCTCTGGTGAGCCTGACCCAGCTTTTTACCGATTTATATATTACTGAAATTAGCTTGAATTGTTACTGAATTCAAATACTGCATTTTAAAAATCTAATCATGAATAAGGAAGGGCAAAGCTGTAAATACTAGGCAATCCACAGATTCTTGCCTGCTGTAACTCAGTGTAGCTTCACAGAACTGAGAGAGGCACTTCACTTAACAGCACTGAAGAATTAAACCATGAAAATAGCATGAAAATGAAAAAAGATTTCAGAATGAGGAAACAGTAAAGAAAAATATCTAAAGCTGGGAACTGCTTCTGCAAAAGGACAATTTAAGTTGTACGCTCATATACACAGTAGCTGTTGTAAAGAAAACCATCAGTGTTCAAGTTTAATGATGTCATGGAAAAGTTAGTTTATTTTTTGAAACACTCAAAACTTCCTTCAGTTTAAAGGAGATAGAAACACCGAAATCCTGTATCTCCCTTACCTGTTGCTTTATGAAATAGTAAGATTCCTGGCATGGCCTATTTGGAATTCTTAATGCCACTGTCAGACCCTGGCTGTGATGGTAGAAAGGCCCCAGTTATTTCATCCAAGTGGATCAGCTGGAGTAGCAATGGAGTAGCTGTGAAACTGTTAAGTGTTTCAGGCTGTTGCCTTATAATGCAATAGTTTGTGTAACTGTATATGTAGTGTAATTTACCCAATATAATTACTTTATTAGATGTTTAGACCAATTAATTTGAAATAGACTCCACTCCTCTGCTAAGTTTGACATAGGGAAGACTGTAATCATCTGCAAACTATCAGCACTTTGAGTGTTTAAATCTACAGTGAGCTGCAAACTGCTTTGCATTTACCCTTAGAAAAGGCAGGTTGAATAATTCTGTCATGTTAATTTATCTTAGGAAACTGGATTGCAAAGTTCTGAATTAGAGTCATTATGTAGCATGTAAAATATTATAGACTACAAGGTTCATCTGATGTAGTGTGGATGGATTAGTGCATGTGCACAGACCAATTGGGAACACGGAGATTTCTGCCACTTCTGCTAGGGCTCGTTGGATCCAGCTGTAAAAAAGATTGACCCCAAAGAGGTAGTGGCTTACATGTCCTAAGTGTTAAAGCTTTGGTCAAAGTAAAAGTAACAAAATTATTCTTTCTGTTTTTATTTTAACTGCTCATGCAGTTTGTCCTAAAGCTTTCAGTAGCACTTTATTGTGACAACTCATTTTCCTTTTCATTTGATGTTCTCTTATGCAGTTTATTACTCTATTAAACTAGAAAAATGCTTTTAGTTTTTTAAAGAGCCTTCAATGAAGCAGTTATAAAGCCTTTTCCCAAAACAAAGAAAAATTGGAGGTTGAACATGTAAGGTTGCATTGAGGTTTGGTTTATGTTGCTTTCTTAGGAAATAAAAATAGAAGAGAGCAAGAGTTTATTGCTTAATAAGTATCAGCTATTATCATAAAAAGGATCGTAATTATTGAGTTTTACTTTTATTTTGACCAAAACACTTTTAGACAATAAATGTTGCAATTGAATATTGTCTTTTATGGGATGCTGTTAAAACAAGCTAAGTGCATTCCATTTGTGGATAACAAACTGAGGCACAAAGTTTAAGAATTACTGTGCCTAAAATTTAAAATTTCTTTGATTTCCTTGTAATGTATAAGTTGGATTGTTTCTGGTTATTTCTGGAATTTTTGCATTAAGGGTGTTACCGAGGATGGAATGCCAAAAGAATGTATGGATTCTGATGGTGTTCTCTCCATTACCAACAACAGTTTTTGGTCTGGGCAAGTTCTGATTTAGGTAATGCCAACAGGTTCCTCCTTGGGAGGTTGCCTTTGGTGAACTGCTTTATAGACACTTTCACCTTTTTCATTGCATGTTTTTAGAATTTCCTAAGTGTGTGTATATAAAAAGCAGCACCCAAATTAATTTCATCTTGTATATACACAAGAACTACTTTACTGCATTTTAAACTGCAAAAGTAGTAATAGTGTTTGTGGAAATGGAATGTAACTCACTTGTTGGACTGCAAATATATCCCTAAGCAGTTATTGCAATCTCTTATCAAATTCACTTGCAAGAAATAAAGCTTTTTCAAAATGGAATTTTTATGAACTATTTTAAGAACTGTTTGCTGGAAAGCTGCCTAATTACAGCATTCCCTAGGTGAGTGGCAGGGATGGATGTGAGCTGAATCAGTACAGGAATATGCTGAACTGTCAGGGAACAGTTGATATTACTGCTTTTGCTGTGCATGTAAATGACAAATTTGGAATATTAAGCAAATTTAAAAAAATAGCCCTGTTTGATTGTAGCAGCCTGAAAATGTATGTGATATGATGGAGTCAAGCACCCATGTGCATCAAACAGTTCCTGTGCCAGCTGTTCAGCAGAGTTATGGTGCTGTTTGGCTCTAGGGGTGAGTGAGCCACTTTTGGAGAAAAGCAGAACTCTGAGGCCCTTCCCCCTGAGGGCTGTGAGTTCCAGTTGTTGTAGTCCCTGCAAAGTCTGTGCAGCAGATCAATGCTCACTAACAAGGCAACCAGCCTGAAGCATGATTGCTGAGTCAGCAGCAGATGTACCAAAAATGATTCCCATTTGTGATTGAATAACTTTCACTAGTCTCTACTTCAGTTGAAGAGGACCTTGCTTCAGTGATTGTTAATGAAATGCTCAAAACAACTTTTTTTTTTTTTTTTAACAGTGGTAGAAGTAATAATTAACAACTTTTCTGTTAAAATTAAATGTATTCTCAAATCTTTCAAAGAAAGCTCAGGTACATCAGGGGAAAAAAAAACCTCCACCATACTGGCATACCTCTCTTGGGGTCATTGCAAAGGAACTAAAACGGATTAAGATGAAATTAGTTGTTCCATGGCATGATGTGTGTCTTTCTGGTGGATTTTGCCGATGTCCTGAGTGTGTCTCTGTGCACAATGAAGCTGCAAGGGTATCCTAAACCAAGTTAAGGATATTTCCACTTTGTTTTCTTGGCTCTGGAAGAGTCCATAATTATGCACATGGGTAAGTAAGATCGCCCAAAGGTGCCTCCCCAGTAAACGTTGTGAGGAATCTTGGTTCATTTCCCATCTTCATCCTGCTGGTTCAGTTTGAGGTTTCCATATTCTTGTCTAGAACACGGTGCATAATTGCTTCCCATTCACCTTCCCTGTGCCATGCCTGCACTCACAGCTGCCTGGTTTTTAGCTTTCCTGCAGCTGCCCATTCTCCAAACTGAAGTGCTCTCGTCTACTTACCCCTTTCTCTTATGGAAGCTGCTCCATAGCTGGAGTCAAACTGCTTGCCCTACTCTGAATTTTATCTTGTTCTAACCCCCTGTTTGAGGATGGGGCCATCACATCTCACTTGTCAGGGTGCACTGAAGGAGAGTGCTCCTGTGCTTAGTTATATAGCTCTTATCAGGCTTGGAAGGGACAGAGAAATGGAGGAGAATAGTTTTTGTTCGTAAATATTTTTGTGTTAATAATAATTACAATTTAAATTGCTGAATAATACAGTAGGTAACTGATACTACTTTACAGACTCTTTAGAAAAAATTCATGTGAAATATTGCAAAATAATCTCCCTAGAATGGTTATTCTGTGAGAAGCAATAGTTCCATTTGAAGACTTATGTGGTGTCAGGAGGTCACTGAGCATGAACGAGAATAAGAGAGAAGTGAGAGAATCAAAACTTCTGCCATCTGCAAGTACTTGCATTCCACATTCAGTCTTCTGAAAATATTTGTGTGCCCTCTTTCATTTGGGTGTTGCAAAAGCACAGCTGCTTTGGTGAAAGGCTTTTCACCCTTCCCCAGGTTTGTGCTGTTGTTTCTTTTGAATATAAATACAGGCCAATTTAAAAATTTTGGTTTCATATCAGAATTTAGCAGTGTTCTTACCAAGAAGTGCTGAGAAATATTCAACATAAACACTTCTGAATAAAAGAATTTATCAGGGTGTGAACCATGTGTAGGAATCCAGGAGACAGGGAAGGCAGGTCCCTCTGCATCTCTGTGCAGTATTTCAATATGTTCCCTGAATCTCTTGTGGAGCTACAAGACAAAGGCAAGAAACCCATAGCAAGAAACAAAGCCATGCAAACAAAGATTCATCTACCTCTCTATGATAGCAGGATTTTCTTTTTTTTTTTTTTTAAAAAAAAAAAGGGGCTTTTACCGACTATATAAAAGACTTTTAACTTTTGAAGTGTATGAATACAGGCGTCTTGATCACAGGTGAAAGAGGTTTGTAGTTATGCATGGAATGCTTGTGAACTCCTTCACAAACTTATTATTTTTCTGATAAAGTAAGTCTCTGAAATGTTCTGGAGAAATATTTTTACTGGAAAACATATTTTAGAGGGAATGAAAAATTCTGGCAGGTATAAGGACGGAGTAGTCCCTTGGACGTGATACCAGAATAATCTTGAGTCTAGAGAAAACTTGAGTGTGGGAAGAGGTTTTTAAAATCTGAAAAGGTTTTGGCTCCCATCAATTGTATTTTCATGCTGTTTACTTTGGGGATAGTTCCTGCTTCACTCTAAGACTTTAAGTGCCTTCAGTGTGTTGAATGAAAAGCTGTAGCCATATAAAATAGTGTTTATTATACGGACATGCTGCTTTATCACCTACATACAATGACTTGCAATTACACAGATTGCAATTCATGTGAAACAGGAACTTAGGAGAACTCCATGGTGTTCAACGAGCTCATTTGTAGCAGTGCTCATGAACAGATTTCTACACAGGACCAGGATAAGCACATTTGGTATTTTTTAAGTCTTGTCCGGACTCCAGCTATTTTGAAGCAGGGACTAAATGAGTTTCTGTGCATTTAGTAACCTTCATCAGATATCAACTTGCACAGGCTGCCCTTGGGCTCCTATGAAAAATCAGGTGTAGATTATAAAATGTGAAAATACTTTTCCTCTGTGAATGCTTGAGAAATCTCATGCTCTTTTAACACAATTTAGTACTTCAAGCCTGAGAAGCTCCGGTCCCAGTGAAAATCGATAGAGCTTTGTCATTACAGCCATGTCTGTCAATTATAGTTAGATTCATATGGTCATGTAAGATTATAAATTTGTACCAACCTCTTGGCCACAGATGTTCCAGCTGTGAAGACATTTGGTACTATTTATGCTACTCTTTTTTCATAAAGATCACAGAGGAAAAATATTGTCCATACCCAGAGACTGTAACCCTGACTCTGAAAGTGCCTTTCAATCTTTCTCTCCATGCTGAGATGATGGCATTAGGTCTTTTTAGCCCTCACATGTTTGTTTCAAACTCCCACAGCTCACAAAATTAACTTCTGTAGGAAACAGAGCATTGGGTTTGAGACTGGTCATTTTGATTGAGCTTTTACTTTATTTCCTATACCAAGCGACTGATTCACTTTCTATTAATTACCATCAGCTATAGGGACCGCCTGATGTTTTTCCCTCAGAGCTTTCAGGCCATTAGAGCTCATTCTTGGGTTTGTTGTTTGGGAATATAGAGATGACAGAAGAGGGAAGGATGTAGTAGAAAGACAGTGACTTGCTCTGAAGCTTAAAGTGCATGCCAGCTGTAGGATGGTAAAGAATGGTTGTTGTGTGCACTATATTTTACTTAAATACAGCACAATGTTCCTTTTTTTTTAACAATATGAGCAAAGGAAATTCAAAAAAATTGCTTTTTAACTAATTATAAGAAATCCAATAACAATAGTAGCTTATTCCTTTCTGAATAAATATAATGAGATTGGAACATTGCTTCATCAGGAGAATGCCCTAATACAATAGCTCATTGAACCATGAAAGATTCATTAAAACTACCTTGTAAGGGTTTTTTTTGAGCTTGTGTTTTATGTGATATGCCATTTTTTTTTGTCTTAAAAGCAAAGCTGAAATCTAAAGCAGTTAATGCATGTAGTTGTTATCCATTTTTTTAACACTAGGCAACATAACTTGCTCTTAATTAGCTGTTATGAAGATGGTTAGAGAAAACCCATCACAGCTGAGCTGTACCTCACTTATTGGAGGCTGGGCTTTGTAGCCAGGTGACTGCAGATGAGCTGGGTGTTACACTGAGGTTGTGCACAAACATTCAGGGGCTGGTGAGAACTTTCAAATTGCCAGACATTTCCATTTCTCACTGAGCTAAATGAAAAAGCTGTCCCCTTCCCATGATGTGAGTTTTGCTTTTTTACCAAGACCCATGGCACTTTGAGGAGGTAAAATGTATTTGAAGTGACCTGTTGTGTTGTGTTGGTGTTACATGTGTGCTCATCACTCCCAGGAGCCCTTGCAGTGTCTGCTGCTGAGCTGGAGGGGTCCAGCCTTGTGCTCCTGGGAGTCACTGAAGTTCCATCAGGTGCACAACTCCCGAGATGAAGTGAAACATTTCATCTTTATCCATTGTGCAGAAATGTTTGAATTCCTAAGTCAATCTTCTTTCTCTTCCTTGAATTTTAATTTCAAACGTCCAAGGTGACAGTATTTCTGTACAGCTTTTGCAAGACAAAGTCACTGTCTTGGACAGGACTTCAGGCCACTAACTTTTCAGTTTCACTCCATGCGCTCCCTTTCAAAGTTGTTTTTAAATCTTGTCCAAGCGGCTTTCTTTTCCTAAACATCATAACAAAAGTCAAGGAAGAAGGCAGAAGCAAAGTATGGAGTTTAGTTTCCTTTCTCTTGTATAACATCTGTAGGATGGAAGATGAGAATTCTCTTGACCTGGGGGAAATTCTGTCCTTAAGCAGCTCTCAGCTTTTAAGCCAGAGCTGACACACAGCTCATCCTAGGCAGCCTGATGTGAAATCACTCCTAGCAAGGAGGATTCAAAGTAGGATGGCGTGATGCCTCCACTAATGCCCATGTAAATTCCATATGTTTTTATGGCAATGGAATATTTTCTGAGATGTACCTCAGGAGGGAAGAGCATTTACGTCTCTCCTGTGAGCACGGCCTGGATTTGTGCACATTCCTAGCACTAGTCAAACATGCACATGGGCTTTAGTGCCTGCTGCTTAAACATGTGGTACAGATTTGTTTTCTAGCTGGCAGCAAAAGGATGATAACAGGCAGTTACATCAATGTAACTGAATTCTCAAATTTTGTATGTGGTTGTTCAGTTGTAAGTTAATATCTTCATGCATTTGCAAATTACAGTCTTATGTTGTTGTTCAAGAAACTGTGCACCTTTTCTGACTTATTCGGATGTTGTATCATTGTATGTGTTTTTTAGGGTGGCTCAAAAAAATTTTATTAGCTTTTGATTTCCATGTGCTTTAAATATAGAGGTTATAAATTAGTCCTGTTTTTTTTTCTTTCTGACAAACGACTTATTTATATACATGACACTTAGTGTAATAAAATCACTGTTTCAGTACCCCACAATTATCATGTATACACCATGCTCATGGTATCAATTTAGCTGAAGTCTAATGAATACAAAGCTGGTGGGTAGATGGACATTATGTACTTTCAGGATCATAATTGCTTTTGATAAATAAACTTGTTTAGAGCTGTTTAAAAAACAAACAGGAAAAGTCCTTGTCTAATAGTAAACATAGTCATGCTATTTGCACAATTAGAAAATGAACTATTCTTATTGAGCCAGGAGCATCTCTCTGCTGATAATCCTTGGCAGGAGTACAGACTTTTTTTAATGTAGTACTTGAGCTGTACAATTTATATATACTACAGCACAAGGCAGATGTGATGTCACATGTTTTTGTAGAGATATTTAATAAACATTTCCATTGACAAATCTCTATAGCTCCCTCAACTAGACTGACAGCAGCAATGGAAAAGCTCAATGCTTGAATGTTAGATTTAAAAAAAAAAAAAAAACAAAAAAAACCCACAAAAAACAAAACAAACAAAAAAAAAACAAACAAAAAAAAAAAAAAAAGAAAAAAAAAAAACAAAAAACC
>JAWWMP010000002.1:223676-239911 GCA_035047865.1 Dendrocincla tyrannina
AAAAGCTCAATGCTGGAATGTTAGATGTAAAAAAAAAAAAAAAAACAAAAAAAACCCACAAAAAACAAAACAAACAAAAAACAAACAAACAAAAAAAAACAAACAAGAAAACAAACAACCAAAAACCCTGAGTTTATTTACTCTCATGTTACCATTGGTTGCCAGTGAGTAATCTACAGTGGAGATTGGATAATCAAATGGGAACAATTACTGCTCAAACCAGTTTCTAGGTAAAATTAAAAGCCATTCCTCTTCTTTTTATTTAGGGTAGTGACTTTCTGTGTGCTGTGTCTGAGTCCTGAGAAGGGGCTGTGGGTTGGAAGCAGCGTGTTTATCTGCTCTTGGAATACATCCACACATGCCCATGTCAGTCTGCCTGCAGTCACTGCTTTTCCCAATTTACTTGCATCCTTTGTACAGTGTCTATAAGTATTAGGAGGAAAATATCTGGTTTGGATAAGCAATTATTCTGCAGCCATAGATAAGATGCTCTGGTACAGTGCTTTATATTAATAATCACTTCAGCCAGTATTGTGTTTTACAGCTCAGTCCTGCTAGCTGATTTTTTTGGTTTGAAAATATCCTTTAAGCTGGAGGTTTAATTTAAAGTGTTTTCAGTTGAAATAGTCATAACCCCCCCTCCCCCTCCTACACTTTTGTTGTTTTTGACATTGTTTTACTGCTTAGATATTCAGAATGATTAGAAACAGCTCTCCAAAGTTAGAGCTTTATTGAATGGCATTGCAAGATTAGGTAGAACACAACTTTGCACATTGGGGCCAGCATTTGGATGTGATCTCAGTTTTCTGGACTGACTTCATTAAAAAAAAAAAAAAAGCTTAGAAAAGGTCTAAATAAACACTCTGACCCCAAACAAAACCCCCACCCAACAAGACCACCTCTCTTTGGAATCTGCTGACATTATCTTGGATTTGTTCTTGCTGTTCTCTGAAGCCTGAACATGTTTCAGAATAATTAAGTTTTCAAGCTTCAAGAGGTACTTTACCTATTATTTTATCTGTTTTCCTGATTTAATCCAAGCAAAGAAAATATGCTGATTTACTTCCATTGAACAAAAATTGCTAACTAGTTACTTGTGTTTTGCTATCAAAGATGGAAAAACCTGCTTTAAATTGTAAATTCATTCCATTCTCATAGTCTTTATGCATTTCACATTCCACTGCTGATTACTTTGCATGACAAATAGAATTCTAAAACTGCTTTTTTTGTTACTTGAAGCACAGAGGCATTATTTAATTTTACTTCAATTTTATGGCACTCTGAATTGTGGTACATAGGAATTCTTTGTTAAATATCCTGGCCAGTCTAGTGTAAAATAGTTTTTTTTTTTTATTGTTCCAAATTATATTGTAGCACTTATTGTTATATCTGTCTTATAGTGGTGTTATGTTTGTTAGCACTTCTGCAAGAAAAGCTTAGTAACTTTGACAAAATGGCCATGCGATGGCGGAATTTTTTTCTTAGGCTTGAGATCTCCTTGAGTTGCCTGTCTAGATATACTTGAAGAGAATTAATTTCAAGTACTAAACTAGGTCAGACTAACACAAACTTCATCAGTGCTCTACTTTTCAAGGAATCCTGGTGAAAGGACAGTTAGAAGAAAATTCAATCACATCGTCCCTAAATTATAGAGCTGACATACATATATATATACACACACATGAGAAGTGATAAAGAAATATACATATAATATTGTGACAGGAGATAAAGAAAAAATGTATTTTATATTTCATATACATATAAGTTTAGTGACAAGTAATAAAGAAAAACCTTGACAGTTAGAAAACTTGAAAGGCTTTTCATTGATTTGGAAATGACATTGAATGATGTGCACTTTCTGACTTCTGATATTGTTGGCAATTTATTTCCATCTCTACCAAAAACCTGATCATGTCCATGACATTGTATCAAAAGGAAATTTCATCATCTTTTTAAAAAAATCCTGATGAATATAAGTGCACGCACGTCTTGCAGTGTTTTTCAGGATCCTGCTGCGCAATGGTCCACATCCAATATCTTTTGTTTGCTGCCTGAGCAGGCAAAAGCAGAAAGTCATGATTGTGATAATCACAACTTGATTGTTGCCAAATGTACTTCCTGCAACCACCCCACTAACCCTTGGTGGATTAAATAAATGAGAAAAATCCATCAAAAGAAAATCTAATAGCTGTCTTCAGTGTGAGCCTGGCTTAGGGAAGAAAAGTATTTCTCCTGCTTAGGCTGGAAAAATGGCATTTTCTTCCAACAGTTACGGAAACAATATCGCATATAAATGGGATGAAGTGAAATTAAATAAAGAGTGTAACAGTTTGCCTCTCATGGTATTTTTTTGTCCTCAGAAATGTCTATCTTGTAAATGAGTAATTAAACTCCTTTCTTCCACCCTGGTTTTTCTGGTTGTAGGAGACTCTAGAGCTCTTAGCTTCTGACATTGCTTTTGAGTCTTCTCTATTGAGCTCTCATTAGACAGTCACTGTCTCTGCCAGGCAGTTATTTTCACAAATTTAGTGTTGATTGCATTGATTTATTATAAACGTATTGCTAATTAATTTGAACAAATCAGAAAACTGGTATTCTCTTAGAACTGTAATCCTTATGTATTCTCCAGTGGCCTCTTGTGAATTTTCCAGTACTTACTTTTAATAGTGTAGTTATGTCCTTAAGTTAATAAAACAGTCTGAAAAGTTAAATTGCAGTTTAATAAGAAATTATATTAAATCAATTGAAACTCTAATACAGTGTTATATGGGAACTGTTTGAGTTGCCTGGGTTTTCACAGGGCACATGGGTGAAGCAACAGCTTGATTCAAGCTGTGAGGAATCCTACAACTATTCAATGTAGGAATCATAGCTCTTTGACAGGAACTTGCCTGGCATGTCACCTTCAGGCCATTCGTAGGTCTTTCACGTTCTGATGGTGCATAACCATCTCTATGACATACCCTGACCCATCAATTTATGTAATTGATACTCTCAGTTAGAATCCCAGCATTTCATAACTCCATAGTTCTACCTTTGACAAATTCATGCTTTCCTGCTCATCTCTGGCAGGGTTGCTGCTGCAAGGGTGACTTTTCAAACTAGTCATTTTATCTCTATCATCTGCCATTCAGCTTCTTGGTTTTCAACTTTCAAACCTTCCCGGTTTCTATTGTATAATCCCTTTCTTGCTGTTATGCGGTGTCTTTTCACACCTGAGAGGTCATTGCTCCTTTCAAATTTGCTACTGATATTACCAACTCCCTTTCTCAGAAGGTGGAGGAGCTTTGAAAAATATCTGCAAAGCTTCTCTTTTATATCTTTAAAAAATTACTTTTGGCTTGTGAGTACTTGAACATTTACCTGGTGTGCTGATATTGTCAAGTAGGCCAAGAGATATTTGGGTTTTTTGTATTCCTCTGTTGGTCTTGTGATAATGTCTGAAGTGTTTGGTCATCCATAAAAAAATTCCATGACCATGGGTAGGGACTTGCATGTACAACAACTACTCTCATTTTTTTCACTTTTCTATAGTTCCTGCTCAGTGGAATCACCGACTTCAGACTCTTCATCAGTGACCAAAATTCAACAACTGTGCATTTGCAAAAGCATGTTGAGTTGCTTATGAGGGAAAGGCAGTCCTGATGTTGAGGATTTATTTGTGGTTGGAACCACTGAATTTTGTTCACAGCCTTGTGTGAAAATGAAAATTCTTTTTATTAATATTTTTCCCAATAACAGGCTGAACTATCTATACTATTATATATTACTATTAGATCCTTTAGGAGCTAGCCAGTTTTCCTAGGTTTCCTTGGGCAGCTACTTCCTAATTGAGCCATGAGCTCAGTCTTCTAAGGAGGGCTTTGCAGTTAAGTATAGTTCCTTTGTTAGGTCATGTACAGTCTTGAACAGCGATGAATGAACACTGATGATTTAAAGGCACTTGTTCAGAGTACAAAAAACACTGAACCTTTTTTATCCTAGTGGAATGAACCAGGGAAATTTGTTTACATTGCTGCAAGGTCGAACTTGGGTGCAGTAAATAATAAATTTTGTTAATCACTTAAGATAAGGGCCTGGTAACTGTAGTGCTAATTGCTGTAGCTTTGCAAATCTCTTTGCCTAAAATTCGCACATAAGGAGTCTGATTGTTCTTATTGAGATTACTCAGATGACTGATGAGAAAAAATTCAGCAAATCCAGTGGGTTGGTTTTTTTTTAAATTTGGTCTTTTAAATCAAGAAAAACACTAGAGGATTTTCCGTGTGTGTGTTGTCTTTTTCTTTTTTTTTTTCTTACTAGCTAAGAAAGGCATCAGGCTTTTTTGATGTTAATATCACATTATTTTGACAGGAACAAGACAAAAGATCTGAGTTTTGCCTCTTACCATGACATGCAGCTGAGATGGGGAAACTTCATGCTCTGTTATGGGGCTTAGATGTAAATGTTAAGTGTTCCAACAGATGTTCCAAACTCCCTCTAAACAGGCACAAAACTAAACTGGACTTGCCTAGGCCTAATTGTGGTTCTCTGAAAATAGTTTTTCTTTTTTTGTAAATAACCACAGAAAATATTTTTTTTGAAGAGTGCTCTGTTCTGGTTTAGTTTAACCTTTTTCCAAAGTAGAAAATTACTTCAGTAATTAGGAATAAGTCAATGTCATTAATGTGTGTCCCTTAGATTATTGGAAAACCAGTTTCCTTGATTTTTTTTTTTATACTCCTTAATTCACCAACCTTATTTAATCTAAATTTGATTCTTATAGCCATACAGTGTCTAAATATGTTTTGTAGAAACAGAAAATTCTAGATTTGCTTTTATAAAGTGAAAAGTCTGACATTTTAAGCAAAGTGAGCTGAATTGTACTGATGGATTCTCTCGTATTATCAGAATACGTTTAACATTGTCATTTTACAGTGTTTTTTACAAATTTTTTTATCATGAGGTCGGGGTTGGTGTAGACCTTGACAAGTCCCTCAGGGCTGACCTGAACCTTTGTGTGAGCAGTGCAGCCTCAGTGCCTCCTGTGGAACTGGTGGGGTGGCAGAGCCCTTGCCAGTGATGGATTTACTCTGCTCTGTAGTGCATCTTAAGGGCATGTGCAGCTGACACAACAGGCGAGGTGCAGTGATCTCAAACCCAACCTAATGGCATCCAGCGATTTTATGGCTTCCACACCCACTCCCAAAGGTGACTTTGTCTCACTGTATTAATCTCTGTATAACTGTTTGGCTTTTAAGGACCATTGGAAGGCAATGATGGGGAAAGTCCTTTTCAAGCCAGATGTGACAGACTTTGTTAACACACTTTTTTGCTGGAGCTCATACATTAAAAACAGCTGAAACATCTCATGTTTTCTGTGATAAAAAGCTAAACTGCTGTTTTAAGGGCAAACACGATGAAAGGATGATTTTGTAAGTCTATAGGTGGTGCTCTTGTCACTAGAGAAAGAATTCAACCAGGGAAAGCTGCAACTGTTATGCTGGTTTTATACTGTTAATATTTTTGAACCAATCAGTCTTGTTGTCAAGATTAGATTAGGTTACTTCTCATCTATTTTTTCCATGTGAGGAGAATGAGACAATCTATATTGTAGTTCTGAAATAGGTTGCTTGGCTGCATCTTATTTTCCTCTTACATTAGCCAGTCTTATTTTGGGACGGGAATTAAGTATTTAGATTTCAAGTAATACACATTGCACATAATGGACAGCCTTCTACCACATAAATATCCAGGCTGAAGCTTTTGTAAGGCTTCAGGATTACCATGGCAATTTTTAGACAGCTAGTGCTGGCAAGGAGTAAAGATTGCTCTTGTGCTGTATATTTGCAGATCAGTGGGAAGTACTGGGATTCAGATAAGTACAGATACATCCATTTCAGGTATTGCTATTTCTTTTTGCTATTTTGCACACTTGGTACTTCATTGGAGTGTAGTGTATGGAGTCAATTTTACAGTGATCATGGAAATGAACTGGAAATTTATATGTGTGTATATATATACACACAAGCAAAAATGTATGAAAAATGCATTAGGATGGATATATTTTGGCTATTGTTCCTTCTATCAGCTCTTATCCCAAGGATTTTGGAGGAGATAGGTTGAAGATGAGAAAGACATGGTGAATATATAAGTACAGGCTCTTTTGCTGTTTTGTGGGTTTTAATCTACTGAATAGACAGATTCTGTATTTCTGTGCCCTGAGTGCATGTGTGGGTTTTAACTTTGCTTTTTCTTTTGGAAAAAAAAAGTTATGGCTTTTACAAATACTACATGAAAAAACATTAGAAACCTCTGATTTCTAGACAAGTATTAGAAAGCCAATTTTTTGTGACTAAGAAATTATTTTTGTACTTGAATTATAGTAATCCCTGTTACTTTATTTGGAACTACTATATCAATGTGGGCAACTCTACAGTTAATGAGCTATTACAGAAAACTGGTGGTGACCCGAGTTGTGCTGGCTGGTGGTTTAGGGTATTCTATATGTTCTTAATGGTCGTACACATGTCTGTATGTTGCCCGTGAACAGAGCAATGCTGTGTGACATGACTTACAACTCTGCACTGCAATTTTGTGTGCTGATTCTGGATGTTATTTTGGCTGCCGAACTTGGATGAGAGGAAAATGTTTACTTGTTCTGTTGAGGTAAAAGAGAAGTCTTACATTCCCAAGCCATTTTTTGAATCTGATATTTCTTCAGTACTAAAGTCTCTGCATCGCAAATAGGAATTATTTGTCCACCATTCAGAAATTGGAGTAAACACGGATTTTTCTGAGGCTTTTCAAGATCCAAGTGTGATGTAGTCGATACTTAAATAATATTGAAACCGGTTGTTTTTAAGAAAGTAGGTAACTGTACCCATTAGCTATTGCTTTACTGAATGAAAGGAAAACAAATATTCAAAGTGATACCAATCTTCTTTGACAGTTCTATGATCTAAATGTTGATTATTAGATATGTTAATGCATATCAGCTTCTACAAACATGAGAAATCTAAGCTTTGGCTCACTGATGGTTTTCAACCACTGAAATTTTAACTGGAAGGTACTACTTAGGATCATTTCTACTGGTGATTTAACAAGATTTTAGGCAAGACAATGCTATCTCAGAGCAGAGAGAACAATTGAAGTTTACTGTAAACTGTCCACTTCCTGGTGTTTTTTTAAATGAGGCAATGGATGCAATCTTTTCTCCTGCCTCATTAAGGTAATGTCTAATTGCAGAACCACTGAGTTTGCAAAGATGCTCCTGGGACAATCTTGTTCAACTGCTGGACCTCAGCAGGGGCAGCTATAGCTGCATTCCCAGGACTGAGCCTATTTGGGTGCTGAATATCTGCACAGACCTTACAAATCTCTCCATGCAAACCTGTCTCAGTGTGTGACTAACACTCACTTTGTGGCTGATGTGTACACTATGTTGTGTGTATATAAAGTATAAACCTGACCTGACTAGTTTTCAGGAGTCTTGTAAAATGGGTTTAGACAGGATTCTCACAAGGAGAAAAATGAGGACCAGAAAGGTAGCCAAGGATGACCTCAGTCTTAACTCCTTAAACCTGTGAAAATAGGGCTAAAATTTTACAATAACGTTTATGACTCCCTACTTTTCTTAAGCACTTACTAAATAATTGTGATTAAAAAAAAAGTTTAAATCTAACTGAATGTTAATTGGGAAAGGATAATGAAAAATTCCATTTAAGTATAGTTTAATAATTCTAAAACAATCTTGAGAACACTGGTAACTTGAACTGCTCCTTTAATACTCTCTTGGACACACTTTGTAATTTCACAGTGGTATCTCTGAGAAATGCTGCTGGATCTGTGCACTGAGAGGTGATGCAGTGATACAATTTTAAAAGGGCTTCGGAATGAAATCAGTACGGATGAAAATAGTGGCATCTGCAGAAGGCCTTCTCCAGCAGTGGAATGAGTTTCTTGTTAGGGGAGGTGATGATTTGTTTTGTGACTTCACTGTTACATAGACAAAGCAAAAAAATAAAAAAAGGAACCTGAAGACCAAAATCCTAAACTGTTCAAGCTTTTGCTATATGAGACTACCTGGTACTTAGTTAGAAGCTAGTGGTGAGCAGGAAATGGTGAAGAAAAGAGAAACACTATACAAATACTTTTTTTGGATTTATTTTTATTCCTCAGTCAGAAGCATTCTGGAAGCACTTTGACGTGTCTCTGTTCTGCAGTTACATTTATTTCCATTTTGGTAAACTCTCAAGTCTTTCATTTTTGCCTGTCTCTAGATCCTTTATTACTGCTCTCTTCAAAAATGTGTGTCTGAGCAGAAGAGGCTTTGAGTTACAGGAGCACTAGTGACTTTGATAATAGGATTTGTAATATTTTCAGTAATGTAGGAGGTTTTCCTTGTGCTTTTTAAAGCTTTACCTGTTGTTTTCATTGCAGCTAAGTAGTGAAAAGGTGTCCTCACTGAATTTTTCTGTATTTCTTATATTTTCTGATTATTACATTGGGCTAGCCAAGTACATACATGTGTAGCTTAATCACCTTTGCCTTTTCTATACCTCTGTGCAGTCCAGCACTGTATTATGTCCCTCTGAATTAGCATAAACCTGCTTGTTCTTAATCTCCTTAATATATTGTGTCTGCTTGTAACCTACTTATAAAATTCTTTGTCCAAACCATTTTTCCTTTAAATGTAACACCTTAGTGCAAAGTTTTTGGATACTCTTGGGCAGTCCTGTTTTGCCAGACAATGACCTCTGATTCCCACTTGGTGTTTGGTGCAGCCAGCTGGAGATCACTGTTGATGGACCATTGCTGGAGAGGTTTTTAGGCCAGATGAAGTGTTCCTGCACAGCAGTAATATCTAATTCATATGGAATTTTTAGTGGTACATTTTTTAAATGAACTTTTCCATGAGAAATCTGAATTGTCCACTGCATAGGTATTGATGGCAATGTGACTCTTTACCTGAAAAAAGCACCAAGTGGTAAGGAGGAGGACATACAGCTATTCTGCTGGTTTCAGAAAGTACTTCCAACATTTCCCAGATTAGAGTAGTTCTCCCCAGGACTGGATCAGGCTTCTCTCTGAGTTTTCAAATTGAAGTAAATCTCCAGTGGTGTAGGCTCCAAAATTCATGACTCTAAAAGGTTCAAGCGGATCAGCCTCCTCTAAAGCAGTCTCACAGCTCTTAACCCACACAGTGCTCTCTCTTCAATAATGCATTGCCCTGAGGTGAAAGTGTATTGTTTCAGATATGGATAAGTAGCCAGAGAAAAGAAGTAAACATCCCTGCAGAGCAAAGTTAGTTTGCTTTGGTTTTCATTTTTCTCTGGGACTTAGGAGTTTTCTGTATGAATAACATCCATTACCTGTTTAACCCTTTTGCCAGCCAGCCATCTGGGGCTCTGCACAGCCCGGCACACAATCCATCACACTCACCAAAGAAGGGAAAATTTATACAAAAGCCAGTGACTTCAGGGACTTCTAATGGCTTTCAGAGTTGGTTTGGCTGCTTGTGTGTGCGTGAAGCTGTTTGCAATCCCAGGCAGGCCAGTGGTGCAACCTGCAGTGGATTTTCATCACTTCGACATATCAGGGAGATGTTTGTAGGGTCAGGAGCCGCTACAAATAAATATAGAAGTGTTTGTTGACCAACTCACAAAAACACTTTCTTCATCCTACTCTGTTACAGGATGTAACAGATTGTGGTTCTGTGGGTATTGATTTTCCTTTGCAGATGCTAGTGAAATGAGAGGAGTAGGAGTGAGGGGAGTGCCTTAATTTACAGTTTTTGCTTTGATTAGTGAATTTTCAATTGCACTTTGAGGTATGGCTTGGTTCATCCTGTTTCTGGAATTTTAGCTGGTGCTTAATTCCAATTCCCATAATTGAAATAACTAGAAGTTTCTAAATGATTTTGGTTAGAATTCTGATATGTTTTTTTCCCAAACAAAATTTCAGAAGAATAGTTCAGTAAATCATTTAAGGTCTAACTTATGTTTTATTCTTCAAAGTAATCAATAATTAAGTAGTTTCTAAAGTACCTTGTTGAAGCATGAATTGTAATGTTTGAACTGTTAGTCCTGAAGAAGCTGTCATGTGGTTTTTTAACTTTTTAACTGTTTAGAGAAGTCTAATTTGGAAGGAAAATGCAGGACTGTATTTCCCTTTGTGATATTTATACAGTATGACAAAAAGTCAGCTCAGACAGGCACATATTTTGTATTTTCAGGTTGCAAAAACACCTGACCCAGAAAATCATTAAGCAGGTGTACTGTACTGGAAAAGTATTTTACAAAGTCTATATTTAAGTTATGGAAAAATGTAAAGCTACTAGTGTAGAGAAACTATACAAACTGAAAGAGGTTAAGGTGTAAAGACTGAAGGTGGTAAAATGTCCAGAGGAGCGAAGAATTGTACTTAGATATTTTCACTGGGGATTGTGGCAATAGAAAGCATAAAACTCGTGCTACTTCAAGAAGGAGAAGCTTTTGTGTGTTGCCTGGAGGAAGCCACCAAGTGACTGGGTCAGTGAGCAAAAGTTTGTGATTGTGAAAGAACTGTAGTCACCTGGAATGAGTTGGTATGTTACCTAAATATTAAGAAATTTAGAAAATGAAGGTCATGAAAAGGCATCTGATTTAATTATTTAGAACAATTCAGTGATAAAGTTGGTAGGTGTGACATCTTGGTATATCTGGAAAAATGGCCTGAGTCAGAGGATGGTCTATTCATACAACTTGTAAAGAATATTTTTCCCAGTGGATCCCCAGGATCTACAACAAACATTTGCTTCAGTAGCTTCTTCGGGCTTTGCGCTCTGTTCTGCATACAGTCAGAGTAAATAATTTGTCACCATGGTGCTCATGAAAGGTTCTTGAGAGAAAATGTGAAGACGCTAATTCATGCATCTTTTACTGAATTCTGACATACCTAATTCCAAACTTCAGCATCACAGACCTTCATTTCATTATTGTTAATTGCTCAGAATTAATGAATATTTAGATTCTCATAAGCAAGAGAGAACATTGATAGTAATTAAGATGCAGCATGTTATCTGATTTGATTTTACTTCTACATTTACTTGATAACTTGCCTAAAAGTAATTGACTTGTATATTTTAGCTGTATTTACTGATTTCAATTTAAAGAGTCAGCTATGATACACAGCTTGGAAGCAGATTACATCCAAGCTGCCACTTGTGGTTGGTAGGAATGCACAAGTTTCAAAGATCATGTTTGAAACTGGTAGTCTCACACATGCTGTTGTATAGAAAGAGGTAAGTAAACATTTTTTAAAAGCAGGGGCAAAAAGAAAAATCTTCTGCAAAGTAAAACCAAAATTCTGAGAAAATTGAGAAACCCTTGTTAATTAATGATAAAGGAATAGGCATCCCCAGATCTGTGTATAAGTGCTGTCATATATTCTCTAGTCTGAATATTCTATACATCTATATTCTTTAGTCTGAATATCACTGAGGGTGATAGGGTGTCTTGATTTTTATTCTGCTTGCTAATGGAAAATTGAGATATGATTGTGCTGGCTTCCCTTTAAGCTGCTTAACATTTTATTTCACAAAGAGCTTGTATACACATTATGCCCCCTTTTTCAGGCCAGAACTGTCTGTACATTTGTGCTGAGATGGGTAACCTGGACCTGTAGTGGTGTGTTGGGGTGCAGAGAAAGTGCTTTAGTAAAAGGCACATATCAGTGAAGACACTGAGCTCTGAGATTAGACCAAGTGTGAAAGCAAACATAATTTGATGGAGCTGTTTTTTTGTGCATGGAACCAATCTGGGTGGGCTCTGTTTTATTTTTAACTCAGTGCAGGTATTTCAGGGACTTTCACTCACGTGTGTTTTGAGTCTGTGTATTAGACATGTGCAGATATTAAGGAGGTGACCAAGAGTGCACTTTGGAGTTTGTGAAGCTTTATAGTATTTTTTAAACCTTTTTAAAGCTTTCTAACTAATGTATTGTTACTAGTGGATTTTCACAGTGCTAAGTCCAAAATGGTTCCTCTTTGCACTGGGTGCTTTCTGATCCTACTCGGAAAATACCTTAAAAGTTAGCACAAGAAACAAATGGATGAGTGTAGATTCTCTCATCATCCATTTATATATACATATTTTTGTTTATATATATGTGTCTCCAAATATATATATTTAGGTTAAATAATATCATAATTGATGAATTTCCAAATTATTCGTATGTTTTTGGATCTACGATATAATTATTGGAAGAAATTAATATTTGCAGTCATTTTGTACATATCACACCTGAACACTGATGTGTTTGAGAACACAGGTTAAATCTGGAGTCAGGGAACAGCAAAATATAGGGCCCTGACCTTCATCAGCAAAAGGTAGCCTAACTTCTGTCAAGAAGTTTTAGTTCTTGGAAAAGTTTTTTTTCTCCTACTCAGAGAAAAAAATCTGTGCTTCAGAGTGAAGGTGCAGCACTTGTGCCAGTTGTGAGTGCATTGGGTTCAGTTTGTTTATCTGAGCATCTGGAAACATCTTGTCCATACCAGACACGTATAGACATTTAATATGGCTCATTTCATCTCTGAAGCGCCAGAATAGAAATTACTGAAGAGAATCAATTCGGAGCAAAAATGTGAACAGACATCTTCTAATTTAATGATTTTCTTGATGTTACATAATATTAGAGCAGATGAGAAAATGTATAATGTAGTATCAGAAGTTGTGCTCACTGAAGCCAAACTTTTGTGTATTTCTAAATGAATATTAAAATGCTTTGTGTAATAGGGCACAGCAGATCCTGACTTGATAGGGAGGTAGGATGGTGGCAATAGCACCACCACACCCCTTCCCCCCATATGTTATTACATAGAGCTTTACTTTTTTCCGATCCAGAACAGCAGCAAAAGGGACCCAGAAGCCACACTGCAGCTGTAGGTGTTTTGAGCCCTCCTAGAGAAGAGGATATGACATTAGGGTGGTTAATGGCAAAGAATGGTATTTTTACGTGGCTACTTCTCCCTGTCAGTATTGCTCTCCATCTTCTCAAGTTCTTCTCCCATTTTCCAGTAGTCTGCATCAATTAACTTATTGGATGATGTGATTCTAACAAAGTTTTCTTAGCAAAGCTATAGATCCTTGTAGGGAAGTAGAGCATGGCATTTATAGGTTTGAGTTTGCTTCCTGTTGGTAGATTGTGAAGAACATGAAGAAAAGTAACTCAAATTTGTCATAAGAAAATATCACGTGATAAGTCTGTACTGATCAGATGTTTTTAAAACAAGTTTCCTAAGAATCAATGTTGAATCGTGAAAAATGCATTAAATTTGGGCTGTGCAAAAGTAATAGATTAGAGCAGGATCATTAAAGTAAATAGATGGAGTGTCTGCTTTTCATTCCTACCCAGTGATCATCTGTATTACTGTGTATTAATACACATAATTAAAATCATTTTGCTACAGCTATTTCCTCAGTGAGTAGAGATCTGTTCCTTCCACGTTTATTGTTGTATGTTTTCAGTACTTTTCATGTGAATAGCATTTTATGGAAAGAAGCGGAGAGAATCCATTAACACAAAAGATTTATATCAGACAGAATTATACTAGCAAAGCTACTTTTCTTCTGATATTGTCACATAGCAAATGTCCCAGAACTGCAAGATATTATTTACAGATAGTTGTGGGTTTTGAATGCAGGTACTTGCTGAACACAAGTGAAATAGTGACGTTATGTAGCCCTTGAGCTTGCTGGCAACTCCCATCAACCACATCATAAGCCACATTTGGGAGAGGTTATAAAATACTTAACATCATTTTAAAAAGCAATCAAATATTGCACATCAAACAAGGCAAAGTATGTAAATCTTTATTCTACATTGCTAAAGTGTGTTGCTACCTGACTGCAAGTAAAATCCTCTGAAATATCACTTCTTACACCTTTTCTTCTCTGCCTTGCATGGTTTTTTATTCCTTTGTCAAGGCTTTGTTTGCTTGTTTCATTTGTCACACATCTCTTAGCAGGCAGTATTTCTTGTGCCTGCTGATGTTTCTCCCTCACACTGAGCTCTGGTATTCACCACATGCTGCCCTGTGACTCCTTCAGTCCTCTCTCTGCTTTGGACCTTTGGATAGAGGCCCTAAGAAAACTGGGGAGTGACAAACTGTGAGAATAGGTGAAGAACATTGGTGTCAGGAGCTGGTGTGAGTACTTTAGGGGGAGCTTTGGTGACAAATGGGAAATTTTCCCTCTCGTTTGGAAAACTCAGCAAGTCCATGCTAATGTGCAGAAATATATCTTGAAGAGCCAGCCAAGACCTAAAAGGCCTGGTAAAGTGCTTAGTATTAATTTATTTGAGGAATAAGTAAATATACATTATGTCTTTGTATTGTATATTCAGCAAGTGCTTTTCCAATGAAAGGACACATACAAATCACAGTAATGTTTCTTAGATGCGTTGGCCAAGCCATTGGCTGTGTCTGTGGCTTTTTTAAATTCCTAGAGGGTCAATCGATAATTGTAACCTATCATATCACTGTGTTAATCTCAGAAAAGCATAAGATGCAACATAAATGTATAACGTGTCATCTATTTATTATACTAAGATGATTTTGATCTTTGAAGTTCTAGATGGTAGGTAACAGCAGTCAGCCTTGAAGGGACCAAATCCCCTCCAAAGCCTCAAAAAGCAATTTGTGTTTCTTACCTGTTAGACTTTTCCCAAACTGCTCAGTGATAATTGTTTTGAAAGATTCAGCAATAGTAAGTCACTGTTGGCTGCTGCACCTGGTCCCAAAGGGGAGAGCAAGTGGTTAGAGCTGAGGTTTCCTTGTGGGTGTGGTTATTAGTTTTTAGGCAGGAGAGGATGGATAAACATAGCTATTGATGTTGTGATTTTTTAATTGTTACTCATGAAATTGTTGATTGGTTTTTGCCTTACATCAGGCATGTCTAAGCAGTAGCTTTTATGACAACATAGTGAAAAAAGGGGAGACAATATCATAAACTGAGAACACAGAGTAAGTGATGAACTGGAACTTCACACTGTGCCGGGGGTGTATTCTTTGCCCGTCTTTGCATTTGTGTCTGTAGTCATGCAGTTAGTGCTTACCATCCTGCTCAGTCACTTCATTTAAATGACAAGGTTTAGGCTTCATCTGGGAAGGCTTGTGTTTGACATGAAATTCCTTCCACATGGGAGTGCAAATTCAAGGAACTACAGTGGTTAAAGTGTCTTTTAAGCTGGCTTAAATCTGGCTTAAACTCAACTTTTAGCTGAATAAAACTCAAATTTTCAGTTAACTTTCAGGTTGTCTGTGACAATCTTCTGGAAATTTCTGCAGGTGTTGTATTGAATCCTGTGGGCTTCTTACGAGGAAGCTATAAAGCAATCGCAAAAAAACCCCACATAAAATATTATGGACTTGACCATAATATAAGTAGACCATAAAATATATTAATTAAATGTCCTCATTGCCTGGTATTTCCCTTTTCTTCCTAATGCATTATTTATTTTTTGTTTTATTATAAAACTGTCAAGTCTGGCTTATTTTCCACAATACCATTTGTTCTCATCTGAATGATTTTGCTGTTGGTAAGGCACTGGCTTATTAAAAAGCACAGGATACTCTCAGTAAATTGGTATTGCTGACACCACCTGCAGCTTTCCTCTAAAAATGATTTCTTAAAGTATGGTATATTCTTCTATTAAGTCAGCTAGGATTCCGCTACTGCATCACTTCCCTTGATTACATGTTTTGTTTACCAAATTGTCAACCCTACTTTATTTCCTTATACAGTATCTTATCACATCTCTCCTTTCCATCCATCAGGTTTGAATTTGGAGAGAGTTTCTATGTCTTTTTTGGAAAATATTTAATCTTTAGGGGAGAATAAAGCAAAGGCAAGAATTAAATAGTGAGATCAAAGTAAGGTAGTATGATACCAAGATATGTCAGTAAAGGAAATGTACCTCAGTGAGGGTGTAGTTTGGGTTGGTTTTTAAAAAACAGTATTTTACTCCTACTTATTTTACTTTTATGGCTTGTTTTTCTCTTTCTTATCCTTTTCTTTTCTGTTTTCCAGCTCTGGGCCTGATTTCAAGGTTGGTTTGAGTGTGAGGTTTGATACACAATTATCTGAGGCCTCTTTATGTAAGAACATGTGCTGGTTTAAGGGTAAACTGGCAGGAGAAATGGACCCACCGCAAGAGAGATTGTAAGTCAGAGTTACAATTTAATGAAAGATATTACAATAAATACACTGACACAA
>JAWWMP010000002.1:240011-310446 GCA_035047865.1 Dendrocincla tyrannina
GCCACACCCCCTCAGGCTGGGTGTGAAGGTGCTAACGACTGCTTGAGCAGCTGCTGCAAATGGTCTATTGTCCTTGGAAATGAATAGAGGGGGTAGAATACATAGCTTTGATCACGCCCACACAGTGATAACTGGTCCCACCTGCTGAACTAGGGCAGAACAATACTTCAAAAATGTGGGGTTTGAGATATGATTTCTATATAGAGAGAGGCAGATATGTTGTGAGGACAGAGGGTTTTATACTCAGTATTTAAATGGGTTGGAGGAGTTTCTGTGTGTGTTATCTATTTCTTTTGGTGCAATGTTCTTGGATTTAGCATGTCTAAAGTTACTAAATAGGAAGCTATTAGCAATGTATGATGTTAAAAAATAATAAAAAAACCCCAATCCAAAATCTGAAGGTTCTTTAAACCTAAATCATGCTGGTAGAGGTAGTTACCACCCGCACTTCTCATTTACTTTGTGAGGTGCTCCCAGGGAACACAGGACTTGTTATGCTTCTTCATATATTTTTTTTTAACCTGTGTTATCCTCTGGACTTAGCTTGTTTATATTGTTCTAAAAGGCTTTACCTTGCTCAGCCCTGTGTAGCTGAGCTGAGGAGTTCAGAGACGGCTCACTGCCTTGTTTTGATTTCTTCTGGGGTTTCATTGCACACGTCTATTGCTGGTGTCAAGGATTTTCTGTTGGACTACAAAAGTTGGAGTGAATTAGAACAAAAAAACCCAATTTGCTAGCAGTGGTGTAGTTTTTCCACTGCTCTGAATTCAGGAGGAAAGAATTATTTTTTTCTGGCTAAGCTCTGTACTTGTTTGCTGAGATAACAGTGAAAATCTGACATAGAATTTCACTCCAAATCATTGATGTAAACAGAAAGAGCTCCATTGACTTATGGGGGATTTGGATCAGGTGCTTAAAACTGGTGTTATGAGAAAAAAGACAGTCACCAGACATTTTGTGAACTTGTAGCAACAGCTGTAGTGAATTTATTTTGTACAGAAGTTAGTTACTTGGAGCAGTGGAGCCAGAGATAAGATTATATTCTTCTCTTTGTTGTGCGTCTGAATTATTGCAGTGATGCTGGTTCAGGCAAGTTAAGTAAGGAATTAAATGTTTTATGATTTCATAGGTATTGATCTTCAGCATACTATTAGTGATCTGGGTAAATACATGGAATATAAAATAGCCTCTGCTTGCTCTTGGGGGTGCTTCTATGGCATAAGAGATGGAAACTGAAAATACCTCCTTCCTGGTTGCTCTGTGGTGCACTTACTAATTAAATTCAAGTTTATATGCGTCCATTAGTTGATACTATTTAAAAAAAAAAAAAAAAAAAAGGCAGCCTAAAAATTAGCTCAAGTTTAGTACTCTTTTTTTGGCAATGTTGATTAAAGGGAGAGAAATTGAATAATCTGTAGGCACCTGTCACAGAATTGAATAGAAAGACTTTGCATCCTTGTGAAAGGAGCACGTTCCTCAAACTCTAACAAAAAACAAAGAGGTAAGTTTAAAAAACCCGAATAAAGCTCAAAGAACAAAAGCTAATGAAAACAGTTTTATAATATACTAGCTTTCCTTCTGCTGAAATACTTTCTGTTTATATCCATGAGCTTTTTGGATAGAGACTTTTCTTTTTCTGCTATGGCTCTTTTGGGTACAATTCAAGAAATAACTTCTAAATTTCCGTGTATTGAGCTCCTTGGCTGAAAAGCAGAGCATTAGGAATTCATTTGTCTGTATTATAGAGTGTGGTTATCTAATACTATTTTTACTATTAAAGTGAAATGTGCTCCTTTTCAGTGCCAATTTTAATTTTATTTCTTAGGTTAATTTAAGAAGTTTGAGCTTTATATACACCAAAGGAGCTGCTCTCACTGGTACAGGTTATTGCCAGCTCTTGTGTGTGGTGCTCCAGGGCAGCAGGAACAGTCTCAGGTCTCCCTGAGTGCCAGAGCTGCATCTCTAAGATTTGCAAGGATGTTGCTACAACTCACCCGAGGTTAAGTGTTAGGATGCTTGGGACAGGAGTGTCTCCACTTCATTCACTGGCCAGATATAAGCTGTACCTTGGGTTTTCAAAAAGAAAGAAAACCCAAAATCTCTTGGCAAATATATATATATTACTCTGACATGTGCCAATCTTTAAAAACTCTAGTTTGTCCCCTGCCTTCAACAGATTTCAACAAACCTCCATACGTGCTGTGGTTCACAGAATGCTTCTGTCTACAAACTCATTCTCCATCCACTGCCATCAATTATTTTATTCTGAGATAAGAAATCTGTACCTTGAGTGGCATCACCAGGGTCCCCGGCAGTGCAGTGTGAGCAGGTGCTGATGTGGTACTTTTCTGCCTTGTCGTTGAGATGATAGAATTGTAGAGGTGCTGAAGCTGGCTTTTGAAAATAGCCTATTCATGCTATAATAGGTTGAAGGGACAGAGTCTTTGCCTCGGAAATGGTTGTGGGGTTTTTTGGTTGGTTGTTTCTTTTTTTTTTTTTTTTTTTTTTTTTCCCCAAACTTGACCTTAAGTCCAAAAATGAGGGGGAAAAAAGTTTCTGTTCTAAGATTGACCCTGCCTCTCTCTGTGCATTTTGGGGATCATAATTGCATTTAGTACCTAGATGAGAAGGTGTTAAAGCTCTCTAGGAAGGACAGAAATCTAAACTGCTCTCCAAGTTCTTCCCTCCGTCAAGTTGTTGTTGAAGATGTTCAAGAAGGCCTATGAAGCTGAAGTATTTCCGATGCAGCCCCATGCCAAGCAGTATCTCCTTGTAGTCACACTCACACCAGCAGCTGTGAGTAGGTATTGGCCCTGAACTGGAGACGGAGAAGTTCTCCTTTTCCCAGCTGGCTGGCTGTGTGACAGGGACCCTTAAGCTCTGGTGTCCATTAGCAAGATACCATCACTGTCAGGAGAGCAGTGGTTGGGTGCTTTGTGGCTAATCATGTTTGGGTCAGCTATGAGATACAAATTGTCCCTCTTTAGGTGGGGAATTATTATTTCCCAAAAATATTCCTATGCAAGAGGAAGCTGTGAACTGCAGAATGCTGAGTAGGGAAAGAATTGCAGTAATAATGAAGACTTTAATTTTATATTAGATTCATTTGCTCATCAGCCAAGAAAGAGCAAACATGAGCAATCAAAATCCATCCTATAAACATGTTTGAATTCATTAATAAGCACTCAATTTTTTAGATGATAAAATTTTAATTAAAAATATTAATTCACTTGGCACCATGCTTGGGTGATTTCTTCCCTCCCTGCCTGATAAAATGCTTGTAGAAAGAAGACTAAGCTTAAGGGTTTCAAAATTAAACGGTTAGTTTTAAAAAAAATTCAAATTCCAATTTTTCTAACAAAATATGATTTTTCTAGGCTTGGATGTTTTTGGATAGAATTCTTATGGATAATTGTCATAGAATTGAGTAGAAAGAGGAGTGGGTTTAAACAATATATGCATAAATAAGATTTAATGAGGAGGCTATATTTATTAAATGTTTGTTTTCCAGGAGGTTTAATATTTAAATAAAGCTAGGCAAAAATTAAAGAAACAAACCTCAGATATTTATAAACCATGTCCACTGTATGGTTCTGTCTAGGATTTTTTGACCCTATTTGTAGACATCTCTAGGGTGGCTGAAGACATGGATCTACACCTGGATTTGTTGTTCTTAGGAAGAGTTCTAATAAGCAGAGCACTTATTACTAAATGTAGTAATTTCTTCCATAATTCTAATGCTCTTGTCTGTGATTTGGTTAGGCTACACCCAGGAGCTTTAGTCATTCTCAATTCCATCACAAATCCGCTGTTCTGGAATGCCTGAGTTAGTTTGGAGGTTTTTGGGTTGTGTTGTGGATGTTTTGTTTAGGTTTGGTTTTGCCTTAGGTTTGGTGGAGGTTTGTGTTTGCTTTGTTTGTGGTTTTTTGTTGTCCTTGTTTGTGGTTTTTTGCTGTTGTCTTTGGGTTTTTAATACTCTATTAAGGAGTAGAGTATAAAATAAACCATGAAAGAAAAAGCAGCAATTGTCTGCAGCAGTAACAGAAGCAAATAAGTTCATGGCTCTACTTAGGAAAATAAAAGAGGAAACTTGGATATCCCTTTTCTTTCCTCACTCCAGCCTTGACAGCCATCTTATAATTAGCATAGATTTTGTTCAGCACTTTATAGAGCTGCCAAAACCTGATTATGCTCCCAGATAAACCCTTCAGGCACTGCTAAAATACTTATGAGGACTAGGATCATAGTGCTTTAGTGTCTATATCACAAAATATTTCTTGGTAATACATTTATGTATATTTGTGTCCCAGCATAAGCTTTCCCCTCCAGTCTAGTGAGAGCTGTATCTGAGCATCTATAGGCAGAGTGCCTACGTTCATTTATTGTTGGAAGTGACAACCACAGAATATATGAAATGCTTAGGTTTTCCTCCATTTATAAGCATTGTGGCTTATAAGTGTGAGTTTCAGAACTGGACAAGCTGCCATTTTATCATGTTGTCTATTAGCAACTCAGTAAGGACAATATATCCTTATTTAATGCCAGCACCATTTTCTTCAGGCACTTTGGCACTTGGATGATGAAGAAATCTGTCATGCAAACTGTGCACTATCGTCTCAGATTCATGATGCTATTATTTTGGATTTATACAATTAGGATACATGTTGTGTACTTATTTTACAAATATACTCTCTGCAACTGCATTTTCCTCTGCTCCTGCAGAAGCCAAATCTGTGCATCCATGCTGATCCACACCCTTACAGACAGTTTAAATTTGTTAGCCAGTCCATGACATGGAAGTTCAGAGATTTTAATTTTTTTTGTCCTGACTTCTGAGTACTGGTCTTTTAGTAGATTGTAGCATCCTATTAAGTGATTGACTCTGAGTCTTACGTGGCCGTAAATCCAATTGTGATGAATTTCATTGCAAAAAGGGGAATCAATGTTAGGTTGATTTAATGGTTGTTATTCCCAAAGTTGCTTTATAATCTCTTTCCTTCAGCTGGCCGGATGCAAGTTGTTCATTAGAAGTTAAACTGTTATATGTAATATTCTGCTACTTTCGTAATGAGAGAAGATATACATGTCTTCAGAGGGTACCGAGAAAGCTACAGCATATAGAGTGAGGAGCACAAAGTGCCCCTTGATGAATTCATGGTGTCTCACTGCATCTACCTTGAGGGAAAATGCTCTTGTCTTTATATATAAATTAATTTTAAAAGTTCTAAGTTGCTAGTTTCATCAAAGTATATGTAGTAGTCTAGCAAAGAAAAGCTGAGTTGCTAATCCGTGTTCTGCTTGATCAACAAGTTATTTTTAGCCACTGTCTCTCTCTGGGGAATGAAATTGCTTTCTAAAGAGTTGCCTGTTTTGACATTATTTTGCACTGGTTGTGAGAGCTGAGAGATGGTATTTTTACAGTATTGCATGACACTAGAGGAAAAAAAATTCTTTAAAATGTCTTTGTTAGTTTCCAATTAATGTTTCAAGGACAATTTTCACTTTTGCTCTTTAAAATAAATAGATGTTCTTCCCATCAAAGATTGACACTCTTAGATGAAATTATGGCCTTACTGGCTGATGTATCATTCTCAGGAGTGAAGATGTTGGAGGCCAAAATAGACCATTGCTGTACTTGTTTCTAGCCCTCAGGTGGAACTTTGCTCAAGTTAAAGCATGGTATATGAAAGGTACCAAACTGCTTTCATTCCTTGCTTCCATGAGTCCATAGGTTCATTAAGTGCTGTTTTCACCTGCTTATCAGCCAAATTAGAGGGTCAGTGTAGAGTGAGTCAACACACAGAATTGCTGAGAGTGTGTGTGATGGCCAAAATGGAAGAAAATATGACCCTAAGGTTTTTTGGATATTGACCTCATCTTCTATGCTTATTGTTCAGACTAGAGTTGAAGGTCCTGATAGAAGCAGGAGGAATTTCATGTGGCTATCCATGCACATTCTTCCTCTCTCTTACAGTTCAGCATTCGATAGTTTTATATATGCTGATTACGTGCCTGTTGGCAAAACTATTTTTATAGTTGTGTTCAAGATGGCTTTTTAGAACCAGACCTCAGAAAACCCCGTAGAAGATAATTTTGACTGAAGTTTCACTGTGCCATTGTTGAATAGACTAGAAAGCCATCAGTATTTCTGCTGTTCATCTCATTATCCAGTAGTGTCCAGTCACTCCTTAAACAAGTTCAGCTTCTAGACCTGGATGTATAATCAGCATGTCTGGTGCCTGATTTTGCCATCCATTTTTGCTGGAAACATGTGGATCCCTTCTGTAAGAAACTGCCAGTGAAGTTCTCTGCAGTGCTGTGAATCCAGGGTTTCAAGTGGCTGAAAATCTTGGCATCAAGGATCTCTCGGTTCCACAGAGCCCTGGGTACGCAGGGAAGCGGAATCTGCTACTGCTCCTTATTAGAAGCTTCCCTGTGCTGTTGGTGATCACAAACAATCAGTAAGGAAATCCCCAGGTGTGAGTTTGAGAAAGCAAATGGTTCCAGGAGTTTATCAGTTGGGCCTTTCAGAGAAACACACCCCTCCTCTTTGTCAGGAAACATGAGTGTGTTGGCAGCTACAGAGAAGGGACTTTTCTACACAACACAGCTTTAAACAAATTTAGGTGCATATTATTTCACTGACATTTCAGCTTTGCTCCATTAATGGAAATGTTAACCGCTCTTCTGTGTGCACCATTTCAAAAATGTAAGGTGTCCCTCTTCAACTAAACTCTTTTCAAAAGGCTTTGTTTCTCTGCTTTCTATGTGTCAAAGTTCTCATGCTCCAAACAACTGATATTTTATTTCTCTGTTGGCTGGATTAATTACTTTCAAAATGGACCATACTCCTCTGATTGCCACAACATCAGTGAGTTCTTGCCAAATTAATTTTCTGTTTGTAGCTGGTCCATTAACTACAACAGAAAGCGTCTCTCCCCCAGGCAGAAATGCAAGCAGCACAGCAACTCCTGTTTTGCTGTGTTGGAACAAGCAAATAGAGAATAAATACATCTGCCATCAGGTTGAATCCAGGCGGTTTTCCAGTTTGTCTTGAAATGATAACAGACTGAAAACAGTTCACTTGCTTCCTTTGGACTTTTAAATTCACCTATTTAAAACAGATAATGGTAAATTATTTTACATAGCATCTAACAAAACAATATTACTGATGATCCTTGCCCCCAATAAAAAGCCTTTATTCCTAAAAATAAAGCAAGCTCGGGTGAACGGATATAATAACTTACTAAAGCACCTTCTGTTAAAAACTGCCACTCCCTCTTTATCATACAGCAGACTTAGTGGTTGTTTCTGAAATCATGTAAAATGTTCTTAAGGCTTAAAGAATTTCCACTTTCAGTGGCAGGTTATTTACGTGACTTCCTCAGTTTCTGATGGCTTATGAGCCAACCCAATAGCCTGTGGTCTATGCTAATCTATTCAAATTCTGGAATAAATGCGGGAGTGGGAAAAAATAATATAACCTTTGAATTTCTAAACCTGTTTTACCACCTACTTTAGTTTCTTTTACCATCTTTAATCTCTGCCGAGGTCAGGCATGGAAGCAGCTAATGCTAGAGCAGCTCAGCAGCTGCTGCAAGTTTAAGCCTTTTAAGACATGTTTCTCAGAGAGGCTAATGGTGCTTGGTTATATATATTAGTGCAATTTATTTGATTTGATCCTGTGAAGAAAGCTGGTCACAAACAGCACGGAGCAGTGCTTTTTTAACAGTCCAAGCAAGGTAACAGTTTCTTAGAAACATTTCTGCTTTGTGACCTGGTTCTGGCTGGAGACATGAAAACAGAGGAAAGTTGTAGCTGGCAAAGTCTTGATAAAAAAAGGCTACAATCCAAATTTTCTTCATCTCCCTCCCCCAAGACTAAAATCATGTTCACCTCTTAGAGAAAAAATTCCTCTAATTCTGTGTAACAAGACCACAGCAGTTGTGTGGTACCAAGCAAGAGAGGAGATGACAAAATACAGCCTGGGCTGTTGCACAGACTTGTTGGGAAGTTGACCCACTGCTGAGAAGTAGAGATTTGCTGGGTTTTGTTTTCCAGACCATACATGCACAAAATCCTGGGAAAGGGACTATGAAATGGCAATTGAGTCTTTCAAATTTTCACACCTGCAAAATGTAATAGAAATGAAGCTGAAATCAAAACCTCCTGGCATTTCCTCAGTACTGTGATTTCCTGCAGACATATTAAGTGGTGAGATCAGTGAGTGGAACACAGTCACAACCCAGCTGGTGTCAGGAGTATGGGCAGTGTGTGCACAGCATTGGTCTGTCAAGGTCCTAAACAGAATGAGATGTTCACTTGCCTTGGAGGACGTGCCAGACTTCTCTATTTTCATACTGGCTTCTCACTTGCCTCTTCCTGCCTGACTTACAGCCATTTCCTTGGCCATCCATATGGCCTTTTTCTCCTATTAGATCCTTTCTGAGAACATCACTTTGATAGTCCAGTGACTTTATTTCTTTTACGTATTTAAATAATAAATAAAATAAAATTATTTTGTTGACAATGGAGAAAAGAAATAAAAAATAATTGAGATCTCAGTGAGGTAGAGAGGCAGATTTTCAGATAATATGGGTAATTTTTAAGTGGTTTTGATTCTGCCTTCAAATGTGTTCAAAATGGGGGATGAATGGAACAGTCAGTGTGAATTACCAAACCATAACTTGCCTCAGCTAGGCAGGACTGGGCTTGTGTGTGCTGATCCGATGGGTCCCTAGTGCTTCAGATAGATTGCATCCTCCTGACACAGCTGGAATACACGTGTAAAACATCTGGCCAGCTGTTCAGGTGTATAGTTTAGTGTACTATTCCAGCTGGGGTTTTGGATGTCTGGAAACCCTTTACAAATGTCTAGAGCGTTCATTTATTCAGGACAAGGTTTTCAAGTGGAAAAAAATAATATAAAGGTATTTCTTGATATAAGAATTCTTTCCTAGCCACTGTTTCTAGCATGGATTTTGGTTGGTTATGGAGTTGTTGGAAAGCACATACTTCCACTGTCTTGGCCTTGTTTATGATCGGGACTGTGATGTCACAGCCTTGTTAATGCTTACTGGGATTGAAGCACTGTCTGGAAAGGCTTCAAAGCTAGTGTTGGAAGTGAGCGTGCCTGAGAAGGCTACTGTGAACAATGTTTCTTAGCAGAATGAGTGTCAATGCTAAAAATTTCCAGGTGAGTCAAGGTGATAATTTGTCATTTTACCTCTTTAAGGCACCTATGTTTCCAGGAAAATATTCCTGAGAAAAGCAGGCTTAGTGATAGAATTTGACCATAAGATCCCAGTTCATTAGTTTTATGTTAAAGGAACAGTGACTGGTCTAATTGAATTTCTGTTGAATTGTCCCATAAGGAAATAGAGGTCATTATTATTTTTGTGTATAATACAGAGGCTCAGGATGGTGAAATCTCTTAAAAACACCAATATGCATATTAATTTCAACCAGATTTTGAAATAGTTGTAATTATCAGTCTAAAGCTCCTATTTTAATGTTGTCTGAGCATGTGTGTGCATATTATATGTGCATGCATCTATAAACACACATGTACTATTCCGCTTCTCAGATGTGGTTTCCTTTATGTTTAACTTACTATTGGCAAAAGTTTAAGCTTTAAATACCTTTTCACCTTTTTTAGTTTCAGTGAAGAATTTTTGGTGTGCAAATAAATCTCATGAATGCCATAAATCTGTTTGGGGTTTGGCAGTATGTCGGGTAATGCTTTGGAAAAAGACTGGTTTAACCCAGGCAGGACCCTAGAAAAGGATTTATAACCTTACAAGAAATCCAATGGGATCCAAAGGTCTTTTCACCTTCAACTGGAAATGCAGTGCTCGAATCCGAAATAAATGACCCATCACCAGTCTTTTAGGGTAGATTACTTGCTGTTTTGAGGAGTCCATAGACTGAAAAGGAATGAGAATTTAGTCCTCCCACACACTGCAATGTTTCTGATTTTTCTAATTTTTTCCAACTTTGCAAAAGTTCATCATTGTTTAGTAAGGAGTGGAATAGCATTTAGCCTGAGTAGTTCAGATGAATAAGACAATAGAACTGTAATGCTTTGATACTTTTCAGAAATTACAAATAATTGCTGCCTTCAGGTAAGATCAATCGTATCCATGTGGACTAAGATCTGGAAATCTATTTTATTAATAATTATCATTGGCAATGCAATTTACTCAGAAATTTTAATAACAATGCTCCAAATATCCATAACATTACATCAGTGGTAAATCTTTACTTTCACAAAAATCTGAGAACTTATAGCTATTTAAAATATTTAAAATAAATCTATGAATATTTATATCTTGCTAGTTGACATGACAGATGTTATATTTTCGAGTGGAAACTTAAGGCATGAGATTCCTATCTAGGAATCTCAGAGTATCTGAGGGAAAAAAGAGTAATAAGTCTTGCTTAACTGTGATAAACAATAAGGCAGAAAAACAAAATGAGGGGCACAAATCTGTAACAGCTGAACTTGCTTATGGGTCTGCTTCCAGTGCTTTAGGGTCCTCTTACTGCACACATTTGTAGAGGTTGTAAATAATCCGTGGTTTATGTAGAAGGAAATGAAACTCTACAGAAAGCACTAGAATCATAACATTGATATGGAAAACCTTCTCATTAAAAAGAAGTTTAGAATACCAAAAATGATAGATATGCATGTTTTGTTTGGATTTATCAATGACCACAATCACCTTAAACTTTGTTTTGAAATTGGCAAGTTACATTATGTTCTTGTTGGACTGAGATTTTCAGGCAGACTTCCATTGTCCTTTATATGTTGTTGAGAGTTTGGGATTCTTTAGCTTCTCAGTTGATATCAACTTTCATGTTTTTCTCATCCATAACTATCAGTGGCACCATATTATTTAGATATTTGCGCTGGGGGCACCTATGAGAATGTAATGAATGATTAATGAAGTTTAGCTCTCTTGATTTTGGAGGTGTAACTAGACTCTTAAGTTGTGTGTATGTGGTACATATGTATTTATGTATTATAAACATTGTGGACTGGTAATTTCACATAATAAGACTGGGACAGAGGGGATGGATGGAGTATCTTAAAACAAAGTGTTCTCAGGAAAGCCATAAGGGAATCCTTTTAAGATCAGCAATTACATATATCACAGAAACCAGAAGACTTACTAACTTGGCAGCTGTCTAAAAGTAGTTTAAAACAAAGAACAAGAAGCAATGGGACTTTTTTTCAGTATAAAAATATTTGCCATAAAGTAAGTGCATATTGTACTTGATTACTAATAAAGAGCATTACTAATGAAAATGTGAATGAACATAGAAAATATCACCCTCATAGTGGAAGAAAGCTCAAAGAATGCAGTTCTTCTATTTTGTGGAAAACTGAATAAATTTAATTCAGGATATAGAAAGAAACCATCACAGGTTAACTAGCCAGTTGTTTTAAGTCTGACTCAGTGTCCAGATGAGTAGAATATAAAAAATTGTCTGTGTTTAAATTTAAATAATCCCAGAGGATGCAGATTAAAAGGAAGAAGCCTATCTAGAGCAGTGACAGGAAGGTGATGGATTTAAAGGCCCAAATGTCACCGTGGCTCGAGGACTCTGCCCTGCAGTGTCAGTTCCAGCCTGGGCTGGCACAGGGCTTTGTTCTTGGTGCCTCATGATTGCAGACCTCTCTCTGCATTTATTGAGCAGCTGCAAACTTAGAAACTCCAGTCCCTTCGCCCCCCAAAAAAAACCCAAACCAAACCCTCCTTGTGTTTTGCTGTTTCTGATAGACCATATGGTCACCATTTTTATGCTTTTCAGGTTTTTTAACATAAAAATTAAATAACTGTTCTTCTATTCTGATTTAATGAGCTTTTGAGAGCATTGATCAATTACCACTTGAACAGAAATTCAGTCTTGGTTGGCTGCCCATGGGCTTTCAGGAGAACAGTCATTGTTCTGGAGGAAGCTTTGGTGTACTACTGAAGACTTGTGTAATACAAAACACTGAGGTGGATGAAGAGCATGTTAGAGAGTCCTGAAACAGAGCTGGAAAGGGCATTTAAGAGATGGTAAGAATGTTACTTCTGGCTCACCTCAATGAGTTGTTTTAGAGATAGTCTTACTTGGTTTTCATTACTGACCTTAGACTGTAAAACTAGTCCATGCTAATCCAAGTGTCCTTTTCAAGTCCTGAGGGAATAATCTGTATAGAACAGGATTAGACTATTGTGTACGGAAACCAGAAGGATCTTGAGGCATGAAGCCATGAGGAAGAGAAATTCAGTACTATGGAGTGTGAGATCGTAAACCCAGTTATGGGTAACATGGGCCATCTGTAAGTCACTTATTTGTCAGCTGAGGAGGACTTTGTGAGGATAACTCGTGCAGGAGCTGCATGTTATAGCTGGAGTGTGATACACAAGTCCATAGGTTTTCTGAAAAGGTGATCACAGACTGCAGCGAGTACAAAGGAAAACAGACGTAGCTGCCCTGTGACTATGGTGGTTATTAAGAATTAATTTTTAAAGCACAGGAATATTTAGTGTCACTTTGTGTTTATCGGTAAATAACAAAGTTAGTGCATCCAATACATTTATAAAGTGTTTAAGTTGTTTGCCTTCATTATTTATTAATGCATTTTAGGTTTTCTGATTATATTTTTCCTGCAGGTGCAAAGTAACTATAATAAATTACCATTTGAATGACTATTTATAATACAGCAATGCCCTCAGTGCTGCAACATGTTATGTTAGTCATGCTGTTGTTAGAGCTTCTATGTGTATTTTACTAATATATAGTGTTATTATGCTTTGTCTTACACTAAACAGTTCACAATAAATGGAACTGTTTATTCTTTGATTTGAAAACAGCCATCCTCTTTTGTTATTTTGGGATATTAAGAATGCACTCTTCTAGCCTAATGAATGGAAGTAACCTTTTTTTTTCCCCTGCTATTCTGACAGAATAGTCAATATTTTATTTAGTTGTCCACTTTATCATTTCATGTGCTGCTTGCACTGGGATCCAGGGTACAGGAAAGAAAATGGCATGTACTGGATTGCCCCCAGCTGCTCTCCAGCCTGTTACACACATTGGAAATCCTCAGGTAGATTTGTGCCCCTTGTTTTGTAGTCTTAAGGACTTTGATATGGGAAACTCTAGAGGCACAGCTTTTCTCTGTGTGGCAAAACTAATGAATGTATTTGTAAATATATGCATGGAAATTAAGATACAATGGAGAGAGCCAGTGTGACAAAGAAAACACCTGAGTGGACTGGCACGAGAGGTATTGCTTTTGTTTCATCTGGAATGGCTCATTGGCAGTGACAGTGGTGGACTGTGGCACAGGAGCTGTGAGAACCAGCCTGTGGCTGACCTTTGTAACTGAGTCATTGTAACTCTTGCTGTGAGAGAGCACCGTGTGCCTCTAAGGGTCAGGCAGAAAGGCTTCTTTTTAAAGTGTGTGCATTATAGTGGATCTTATTATACATCTTGTGATGTGTTACATCCATGTTTGAGACTGAGCCATGTAATTCCAAAAGGGCTGCCTGCCTGTATCTCTTCTGTGCAGTGCTGTGAGCTGCTGATACCCTGACTCACTTAGGAATTATTTTTTTTTCCCCTCAATTCATCAATAAAATTTACGTCTTTGATTCAAAAAATAATATTAAGAAGGAAAGAATTAAAACCTCAAGCTGTTCTGTTACCTGTGTCCTCTATGAGATTCAGTGTATGTGAAACAGTTATGTTCACCACCATAGGTGAATTGCAGGTAAATCATTCTGGACACTGGAGAGGTAATTTTCCAGCTTCTGTACTGCTGACAAAAGATAAGTGGCAAGTCACCATGTGGTCTTGGTAATGAGATGTCTGTGGAAATGAGAGCTCACAGTGCTAACTAATATGATTAGAAAAGTATTGCTGGGTCTAATACCTTTAATACGTTTAATCATCATGCAGTTTGCCTACACATGGAAACAGAAAATTTATAAATAAACAAAAATAAACATAGCGATATATAATGCTTAAAGATTTTCTGTGAAATATGAAACTAAGAAACAAATATACTGCAGGTAACTACTTGCCTGTGTCCAAAGGTGAATTGTTAGAAAAGAAAAAAATACAGCAGTTGAATTTCATAAAAGCAGATGACTTACAACTAGGGTACAAACAATAATCATGAGCCAAGGAAAGCTTAATATTTTGCAGGATATAGCAAGATCACCTTTATATTTGGATTCCCAGCATTAGGGGTACCATGTATTTTTGGATCAAAGCCATTTGTTGTTCAGCCCTTGGAAGCCAGGAGCACGCGGATGAGAAATGCAAAGGTATCAGTGTGGGTGCCCAACTGTCTGCGTGTTACCTCATTACTGGGTGAGCCCTTGTAGCTGCACTGAATGATGGCTCTAAGTGTTCACAATTAGCATCACAGGTGGAAGGAAATCTGCCATAAATAATCTCCTAACAATATCAGAGGCTGTAATTTTCCAGCTATAAACAGAACTGCTCCCATTTGGTGGGTGCTGGGATGAAGAGGAGCAGGAGGCAGGCATTTACTAGTTCAGATGTTCTCTCCCACTCACTGAGTACAGTGGGAATGATGGATCACCTCCGATGCCATTAGCTCTGCCTGAAGGAGCGAGCTAATGCAAGGGAAATTAGAGAGCCTGGGTTTGATCCAGAAATGGACCAAAAGGCATAAGGTAGCACTTAGGAATCTTCACGCTGACTCTGCCAAAGGCGTTACACCACAGAATGTGGGAATGGAGTGCCACATCCCCAAACATACCTATCAGATGTTCACTTCTCTTTTCTTAATAACCCAGAAATATTCTTGTGTAATCAACAAGGCACTCAAATGGAGGTGCACTTTCTCAGAGAAGTGAAATCTTTATTTCTTCTTTCATTCATCATCGCTTCCCAGTGCTGCTGGCATTCCAGAAGCCATTCAGTAATCAGCGTGTATTATACCTAAGTGGGATCTCCAAGGTAATCAGCTATTAAGTCTCTAATATTTCCTTATTTTCTCAGCTGTTCCTATTGACTTGGCACTAAAGACCCCAAATTCTTCAAAGACATCCTGTAAAATGCCTGACTGTGCAATTGCTCCACTGAAGTTGGGAGCATTGATCAAAGCTGAATTCTTTTACAGTGCTCAGAGGATTAAATGTGTGGCGTGTAATAAGATTGTGGACCTGGGCCTACCTTCAGATCCATTTCTGGTAGAAGTTCAAGTAGCCAGTTCAGAAGCATGCCCTGGTCTGGATGCACTTAAAACACAAAAGAAACTTGATTCCTCATGTGAAACATTTTTAACACGGATGTATTAATTTTGCCATATTTTAAATTTATATTGTTTTATTTTGGACTGGTTTATATTGTTCCTTGTTTTGTATCTTAGCTGCTTTGATTCCTTATGTTTTGTTTCCATTATGTTTAAGCTGAAATATTTATACCATAAAAATTTAAAAAGTAAGTTTTTACCAAGTTGCTTTCTTCTCTCTTTCGCTTCTCTCTCTCTCTTTCGCTTCTCTCTCTCTCTCTCTCTTTCGCTTCTCTCTCTCTCTCTCTCTTTCGCTTCTCTCTCTTTCTCTTTCTTTCTTTTCATTCTTCTTTCAAGTGTTACTTTAAAAGGGTGCTTGTTTTTTTAGCTCCTTGCCACTGATCTTTTTATCTTGCCCTCTCCCTCTTCTTTCCCCACACTGATTTCTTTCTCTTCCTTCCCTTTGTGGAATGTATTGCACACACACCTTTTCACGTGCTCCTCTTGCTAATTCCATTTTATCTGCCAGATCTTCTGAATGTAATTACCAAGATGCCGAAGAGCTTGAAAATTTTAACAAAACAACAACAAAAAATGAACTGAAGTAAGCAAACTATTAAGCAAAATCTCTTGCAATAATTTTTCAAGATAAATAAAATATCTTGGTTTATTTTGAGCCTAAAATTTCCAAAGCTAGTAGTATTTGTTAAAGAATAGTACTTGTGGTAAAAAACCTTTTTAAAATGAAACTTACTTCTTTCCCATAACTTCTGATTTAGATGTCTTCCAAGGAAAAAGGGCAATTTCTTTGGTAGAGCATTACCATCTAATTAATTTTGCTACTTTCCTGTGCTCAGTTTTGTCCTCTTCAGAATGGCACTATCCTTCATAATGCTGCTCTAAGCATTTCTGAAAGATGGAGAAGAGTTATAAATAACAATCCATAAACCTTTCACCAGGCAATCGAAGCCTACATCATAAACAGTGTGGTAATTCAGCTTTCAGGAAAGATACTAAATTGTGTAATCACTATTAAAGACTCTGCACTCAATAGGTAAATGGCTTCAAGTTTATGGGAGGAAATATCTCATGGCAATGCAGATATAGCTCTTCTCTGAGTAGGGAATTCCAATACATGCACAAAACCCATCCTATTTCCCCACCCACCCCCTGTATCTTTCATAACCTCATGTCAAATCACAGAATCACTGCTTACTCTAAGAGATGAGGACTGAAATAGACTATGGTATGTACTTCTATGTTATTATAACAAGCAGATTCAAAATCAGTTGTAAAATTAATTTTGATACCCTCATATTCAAACAGAGCTGGTGTTCTTGTACTTGATCATTTCAATGAATGAACTTCACTCTTATTTATAATAAACCTTTTAGTGTGTTAGAATTTTAAAGTTGAGAAGCATATAAACAAAAAATTAATTTGTATTAGTATTCCAGGCTTTTCTGAAGTCTGTTCTGGTGTACCAAACCACTTGTGTCGGTCCTGTACTAACAGCTGTCCTGTGGAATGGGGTTTCCAGAGGCATCTTCAGCATGGCTGGTGAGGAGGTGACTGTGCAGATTTACATGCAGCGAGTGGCTGCTGCTCTACATAGCTGCTGCCACTCGTGTAGCTGCAGTTGCATGCTTTGCCTCTCTTGGTTGTCCAGTGTGTTGCTCTTGTTTTTTATGCTGCTGTTTTCTGTCCTTTGTGTTGGCACACATGGGGTGTGTGGACAACCTTCTGAAGTCCATCACGTTCACTGATATCCACTGGAGTTGATACCAGCATATACAGAGCCTTCTTTTCATGCTGCTCCATTCAGACTAGCAAACCCACTCTGTGAAACGAGAGGAAGGAAAAAGTGAAGTCCTGAGGAAAAGCAGAGAGGATTAATTCTGGTGAGCAAAAGTGACTGTGGTATTTCTCACTTAGTAAAAGGAAGAAGACATAAAAATTGGACACCTGATCAGGAATTGAACATCAATATATTTAGGTTGTGCCATCTCTCATGGTGCTGATGTTAATTACTCATCCAAGAGTTTCTGTCTGGGTTTTCTGGGGGCCTTTTTTATTATTTGGGTTTTTTTTTAGTATAGTGCTTGTAAAAATACGTGACTTCTGCAAAGGGAACACATAGATAAGTTAAAAGCTGTAATTCTTATTTAGCTGGATGTGAGAGAGCAGGTCTCAGCCAAGATGCTTTGGGCCTTTTTCTCAACCTCCCCACTTGTCTGAAGGCAGGAGCAGCAGCTTGCACCATACAGCCTTTTTCTGCTTGTCCATCACTTCAGTGACCAACACCCCTGACTGGAAACAGCCTTTCTCTTCCAGCCCTGTGCTCTTCCTGCTGACACAGCCAACCAGCCATAATTCCTATGCCAATAACATGCCCTGGGTTGGGATTTTGTGAATAAGTGTGTCCTTGAATTAAGGTGACAAAGTCCAGCTCATTTTCTTGGTAGTGATGGGCAGGCATGCTCTTTAACATGCTTGTCCACCTCAGGAAACAACGCCACAAGTCATTTCTGGACACTCTCAAATTTTAGCACTGCCAGACTGAAACAGCTGCCAGAGATAAGTGAAAGGAGCAGGAGTATTTTGGGTTGATAAGGGCTGAGATACCTTGAAAAAGTAGGTAACAAGTCAAAAATAGTAATGGCAAAGCCAAGACTAAATGGTACCATAGAATGGAATGAAGATGAACATCAAAAAAAGAAAGCAAAAAATTAAATATATGTAGGAAATCAGACTTGAACTATCAGTATGGTCATAGGCATAAAGCAATCTTCCTTTGAAGATAGCGGTGGTGGTGTTTATTACAAAATATAGATGAAGACTTGATTGCTTTTCTAATAGGATGATTTAAAATTATTTCTGTGTTTAATATACTGGAAAAGCTCAGACAATTCACTGTCTTTCTCTGAGAATATAGGAAAATCATTTGCTGTAAACAGTAGGTATTGATTTTGGTTCAGTTACCTGTGTTCACTCAGGTAAGAACTGCCTTACACCAACCTGTCTCCTTGTTCAGAGCTTTCAGCAGCTTGAAAGAAAAGGTGGGGTCTGTTTAAGTCAGGTGGTGGTGTCAGAGTATTTGTGCTCCAGAAGATCATACACTCAGTCAGCTGTCATTCTCAAACTTATTGTAGGTGACTCTTTGTTAAATGCTCCTTGTTCTACAGTTTGCCACAGAAGTCGTTCAGGAAGGGGGAAGACTTTGAGAAGAAATTAATTGTAACTGTTAATCAGTAGCAGAGTAACAGGGTCAGTGACTGTGCTGTTCTTTACCAGCTATGGTGTGTTGTCTGTCTCTGCAGTGCTCAGAGTAACACACAGCACGGTGGTGTCTGTCACGGTGGTTTCATAGCTGACCTGGGCTTGGTGGAGCCCTTCTGCACCCTGGATGTGCTGTGTGCTTTGCCACTTTTGTGATAACATTGGTGCTACTTGACAGAAAGGAGAGGCAGTGCTGATTGTTGCTGCCTCTCCAGTTTATGTTTTCACACTGCAGTGCAGTATTTCAAGTGACTGATTCATGCATAACACTGCTGATGTGCTCCAGCCTGCTCACTTGCTATTTCCTCATGGGCTTGACTGGCAAGGTGAGGAAGCCCTGGCTGCCCAGGGGTTAATAGGAGAAGAATGGCACTCTGTATGCATGGCTGTATATGCAGATGAACAAACTCAAATGGCCCTTTTCCTATGTTGAACAAAATCATATGTTCCTCTTTCTTGCCCTCCCAAATTTCATTCTGGTCATACAAAAAAAAAAAAGGCAAAATTAAACTGAGTCCCGAAAGGTATTAGGTTCCTGCATGTGCAAGCAATAGACCATGTTCATGGATGTTTTCTTTAATAATAACTTTAGAAAGCCACATGTGCCCTGGGCTGTGTTTATGGTGTCTGCCACCTGTTCACTGGCAGAACTGTCACAATGTTGGTGCCACCAGCCTGGTGTGGCTGCTGGGGCAATCACTGTTTTAACAGGGCATGTTGGGTTAATGTAACCCTCTTAAGGAGAACGCAACTTTTGCTATAAACAACCAAAAATTTAATTAAAAATTATGTATCCCTTGCTGGTATTCAAGAGCCAAGGAACCAGTGAGACCCAAGCCAGACCCCTGCAGAAATAAGGAAATCTATTCTTTGAGGGTAGACTTGTTACCTTACATAGTTTTGAAAAGGCATTATAAAAGCTTTATTTTTCAGTATTTAATCAGAAACATCAGGTAAATTAATTAATCTCTTCTAGGATGATTGGGGGAGTTCTGAGAGAGGCAGATTTTTTTTTTTTCCACGTGCTGTTGCCTGGAGATACTTTACAGAGACTGACTTGCTCTAAGGATACAGATGGGTATTGTGGGGCATCACTTTGTGACTGCCTTGGATTTTGGGGAATTATTTATCACTGTAAGTAGAACACTGGTGCAGGAGACACAGGCCTTTTTGGATTTTTGTTTTTGAAGCGATAGAACAAATAACTTGAGGAAAATATAAAAACCATGCACTTGCTCAAAAAGTTTACAGCTGAAGATAAATCTATGTTTTCTGAAGCTGCAGTCAGTATGTTCTTGTTTCCTTACCAAGGTGCTATTGAATTGACACTTAGTCATCTATGGATTAATGAGCCAAAGGAGTGAAAATATATGGACTTTATTGATTATTTACCTTTGCAATTTATTTTTCTCGTATTTCTTAAAATCTACAATACAATGGCCCATGATGAAAGGAGCACTATTTCCATAGAGGTTTTCATCTCATTTTCATCTCTCTTCTGATGATTGAGAGTCTGAACATTTTTATTACTGGGTGACAGGATGTGTGTTCACATAAAAGATTTCAAATATCATGATAGCTGTAATTATCCTTTGTTGGGGGTTTTGCTTTGCCTTTTTTGTTTAATGGTGAGTTAGTTCTGCTGTGTTAGATATATAGACTTGTGGCTGAATATTGGTTGAGGTGGGGGGAGAATAAGTGCTTCTTGATTAGTTTCTGTTGTGATCTTTATATTTTGGTAACAGGAAGTTTCAGGTTCACAACTCCGTTAAAGGCACAGAGAAGTAAAAGGCAGTAAAGGCACTTGATCCAAAAGCCACAGAAATAATGAGCACTGGATGCAGTATGAAAATCTTACTGTTACTCTCATCTAAGTAATAATCTTTACTTGTCTGGACCATGTTTGAGGGGTGTTTGGGAAGAGTAAAACCTGGAATAGTCATGGTGGGGATGGAAAGGAAGCTGCCAGAGACTGAACTCCAGCAAATTCATGATGAAGATGGAGGGCAAGTTAATGGGGAAAAAAAAAAAGAGGAATTAATAATTGTAATCAGCACGAGGGTAATGGTTCTGTATCCAACAATCTGCTGGTTTTAGCTACTCTGCTGAGTGTAATAGGTTTTAATGCTGCTTTGAAACATTAAATCCTTAAAACTACCCAGTTAAACAACTTTAATACTTCTCCATTAAAGGTAGTCTTACACAAAATATTTTGTACTTCTGTTAAGCAGAATTATGGAATGCTTTACAATGGAATGCTTACCCAGAGGATTTGGAGATAGGTGGATAAGTATTTTGAAATATAATGTCTCTAATTTCTTGCTCTTAGTTACAGTTTGAGATAAGTTTACATGGCTGAAAATGGAGAGAAGTAGTAGGGAAAGGTCGTGTTATTTCTATCACATAAAGCCAGTGGCCATGACTTGGGGGAAAAATGTAAAATAATAATAAAACTTGATTCCATGCTTGTCACTTAATATACTATTTTTAATCATTCAAAGATGGTAAGATGATTCAAATACTCATTAAAAGACATTGCAAAGGTATGTGAAAGGCAAATGGTCTGTGCCAACGTGAATTAATACACAGAATAAAGACTGTGTAAAAAGAAGAATTCAGCCATCTTTTATTCCTTGGAAATTTATTCTATAACTTGTTTGTGATAAAATTCTTGGAAATCACTGAACTTTTTTAGTATACAGTATATTATTTCAATATTTTTTCTTATTTTATTAGGTATTGATATGTCACTATTTGTCTTTAGGTATTAAAACCTTGAATAGCTTTCAGAAGAGGCCATAAATAGCTTTATATGTCTTCTCTCTAAAGGTTGACATTTATATTAATAAGAATATAACCTGCAATTCCATAGGCATTAATAATTGTTATGTTGGAGGACATGTGCCAGTCTACTACTCCTGCTTACCAGGTTTTTCTGTACTGTGAATTTACATAATAAGATACATGAAATCTGCTCAGTAAGGAGAAGAGTGATGCGTTATCAGACTTGTTGGCATCTATCACTGTTGTTATTGAAAGGTATCATAACCTTTCACCTGAGTTTCTCTCATGTATAGTTTGCTTTAAGTCCCTGAAATGAGGTCTTTGCATTATTTTTGTGTATTGCAAATCTTGCGTCATCCACATACTCCTTTCACAGAAGATCTCTCCAGATCCTGCTTTTCAGTGCATTGAGAAAATGCACTGAACTCTGCCATCTCTCTTAGTTAAAAATATATTTTCTTACTGTGCAGAGGTGCTCTGGAAGCTTATTGATATGTGACTGTGCAGTATGGCCATGAGCCCTATGGTGAATGAAGGCAGGCTGACTGTGTGGGGCTGAGCACATGGGAAAGAGTGGGTTGGGATCAGTTATCTGTGTGGTAACTGATTAGAGTGAAAGCTGACAGTCCACTATAGAGAAATGTCTTGGGATGTGTATGGTGAGCCAAGAGGAACAGAAAACCTGAAGAGGGAAGACAGAAGGAAAAAGTCTTTCATGGAAAGGTTTCCAGCCTGAGGCTGCTGAAACAGAGTCATACTAGGAGTATTTTAGATGGTGTTTGGGGAGTTTGGAGAGAAGTCTTTCTTCTGCAATAAGAGAAGGCACATGGCAAAACGTATTCTCCACTTAAGGCAGGAAGAATGGAGGGAAAACACTCAAGTTTACAACTTCAAATTGGAAAGCAAGGCTTGTGGGAATAGTTCCAAGAGTATGAGAGGTAAAGTGCACTAAAAGGGGAACAGTATGCATACTCTTAAAAAATATAAGTACTTTGAGAGGGTAGAAATAGGGGCCAGTTTTCTTTCAGGAGCGGGAATGGCTTTATTGGACATTATCAGTGTTATTGAAGAACATTCTGTAGAGAATGTTGATTGAAAGTTGATTCAGAAGAGAGTAACCAAATGAAATATTTTCCCAAACCTTGAGGACGGAGACCTTGTTTCTCCTTGGAATATGTCACAATGTGGTTAAAAAGGGTAGTGGACAGATTTAGTTCCTGTGTTGCTGGAAAATAATAGAAAAGGATGCATTTATTTATATTGATGCAACTCCTAAGACACACTGTAAGATGTACAAAACGTTAAAACTGTAGCCATCCCGTAGAACTGCAATATGGAAAATCCATGTCAGGTCAGATGAAACGGGCACATAACTTTACACCAAAAAACAAAAGAAAAAAACACCTTCTGCTATACTCATCAATACAGTGAATCTGCTCTGGTGTATTAAGAGAAATAGAAAGAAATATTACATCCTGTAGCACATATTTCAGAAAAAAACATTCTTTTCTGTATCTGATAAAGGAGAGGTTGTGCTTGGCAATTGTGCAATGTCTTGAGACTGCTGTCTTGTTTGTATGAGAAGCCTTCTATTATAGATACACTTCTAAAATGAGAAGGTACTGTACAGAAAGAGAATTCAAAATGCATGAGGTTAAATTTGTTCTTGTCAAACATATGGCATGTAAGTAGTAACATGACAAGCAAAAGTACTGAGTCTTTTGACTGTCCAGGAACATCCCCTTAGGGCACAAACACAGCACTGAGTCATATCTGGAGAGAATCCCTCCCAGATCCCTGTTGGGAGGGTGATGGATGGCAGATGGTAGAACTCGACAGTTTGTTTGCTTTCAGCCTGGTATGTGCTATGCCAAAAACCATGTCCCAGAAGGAGGGCCAAGGGGACAATTGTTTGTCTGCCATGGTATGGCTGTGCCACTCCTGGGTTTCACCGAGCCTTGGGTACAGACAGGGGCAGGATGGTGACTTGGAGAGAGCTGGACACAGTGGGGAAAAAAGTCGAGGCAGGAGAGCAGGAGACTTGAGAGAGGATCGGGGGCTGTTGCTGGCAGCTCTGCCAACCAACCTCAGAAGTGAAGACATTCTGTCCTGTACATCCACAGAAATTACCTTTCGGTCTTGGTTAAGCTCAGGCAGTGTGAAAGTAATGAAACTGCAAAAGAAAATCAGCAAAAGTCTTGTCCTTTATAGACATAGTGGGTGCAAAATCTTTGTTTTAAAACCATCCTCTGTTTTCCACTGAGAAAAATGAGTTTTCCCTGTGTAAAGTTACACTGCTGTAGTTAGGATTTTGTTGAACACAAAAATAGTAGCAACTGCAAGCAGGGATTCATCAAAGAAACAACTGGGAGGGGGACAAGCCCTTCCATGTGAAATGTGTGGCTGATTAAGGGTCAGCTACAGGCTTTTAGTTTTCAAATATTAGCTTTGAAATCAATGGGTTTTATTATGTTGCTCATTGTTGCAGAGTTGTTCAAGTTTCACATTATGTCTTTGGGAAGTCAGAACTTTATGAAATTGTGGCTACAGTTACACACATGTAGTGGCAGCAAATGGAATATTGTAAAATTTGTATATTTTTCAGTTAGGATCTCAGCAAAGATTCAAAAACTGACAAAAGAAATTAAGACCTTGAGTTCACTGATAATCTTCCTAATATTTGATGTCTAATTTACTTTGTGAACTGAGATCATCAGAGCCCTCAGAAAAAGTTGTTCAAGATGCACTTCTCCTCAGACAGATGATCCTGTTGCTCCTAGTCATTAGCAGGCAGATGGTAGGTGATCAAGATTTCATTATCAAACAACAATTTTCTTTCGAGGTGAATAGATGACCATCTGTTCGTAACACTGAACCTAAGGGAGCCTACAACTCTGGCTTAGTTGATTATAAAATATAAGAACATTTTCTTAATTAATTTACATCTTGTGTTTCATATACATTATTAGAATTCTGCTAGTATTTCTGAAGAATGGAGGAAAAACTAATTACCAGGTGGATCAAATCTTAAAGGTGGTCGTTTCGGGATGTCTGAAGAAAATACTGTTGCCTCTGAGTTTTCCACATAAACCTTAGATGATTCCTCTTTTCTATGACAAGGGTGGGATACACAACCTGAAAAAGCTGCCAAGTTTTTAATTTTTGAGAGTACTAGATGTTTCAATTCTGAGTTTTGAAACCTTTCCTTACCTTGGGAGAACTTTTATCTCATTAATACAAAGTCCAGTCTGACAGTGAAATTAGTACAACTGACTTAAATATGCAAAGTAGAAAATTTTTGCAGCTAAAAGTGACGGGTAAAATTTGATCTAAGCAAGTCTGGGAAAAGGAAACATGTTTTTTATTTAATTTATTTTTAAAGAACTGAAAATGATGTAATTAAACCCACCTGTGTTAATTATGACTTTAAAATCAAGTGACCACTGTCAACCAAATCTAACTAGAGAGGAAAAAATATCTCTGTGCTGTTGCTTCCTACAAGTTTTGTGACCTTCAGCAGCTGTGCAGAGGAAATGAGCATTCCCATTGGTGACCAGACAAGCAAGTCTCAGCCATTATGAATGCTGTTGAGCAGCAACCACTTGGATAATCAGCATGCATATGCAGATGGGTCATAGTTTTGGCATCTCTTGAGTGGTAGGAGTGTCACTGGGAGCATGGAGTGGAGATAGAGTTAAGGAATTAAGACAGAAAGCATCTGTAGAAACTCCATTAGCTCACAGTGTCTCATACCAACAAAGAGAAATTACAAGCAAATAATTGCTGGATGTGATAAAACAGAGAGCATTTTTTAAATTGAAAATATTATTGGATTGATTAAAAGTTGAGTTCAGCTTTCCTTCTCTAATCCTTGCAATTTGCATAAAATATTCTCAGTGTCATGTGGGTTTGTGCTTCTCATAATATTTTTATTATTTCCAATTGAAGCTTTTAGAAATACCTCTTTCTGTATATGCAAATTAGGAAAAAACCCCACAACCAAACAAGCATAACACCCGACAACCAAATCCCACAGATATTTCTGAAAAGGCGACCAAATGACTATATACAAAAGTAGAGCACTTTGTGCTTTCCAGACTTCCTACTCATCTGTGGGCTGGGCTAATGAAAAGCACTTTGGTAGGAACTTCCATACCTCGCACAAAATGCGTCTGTGGCCAGTTCTACAAACCCCTGTAAGACAGGAAGTTTAAGTAAAGAATTACTTAAAACCTGAATTAAAATCACATATCTGTGGTCAGCCAGTTAACTGACTTTATAATACCCTTCGATATGTGCAAGTGTTTAGGACTTGACAGCAATAGTTACTTGGTTGTCTTGGTGATGAAATCAGGGTTTGTGTACCAAAACTGACTACAGCTTTGGCATTTTAAAAGCTTGAGGATGTGAAAAAGGTATTTTCTATGGAACGTTTGAAATTCCCATCACTACCTTCTGAAAAGAATTGTGAATTTGCGGATCAAATAAGTGTTAGTGGCAAAACAGCAAGTTCTTTATTTTGATGGATGTTCTTTGATATGAATCCTAAATCACAGGGTCAGAGCAAAAGGAGAAAGTGTAAGTCAGGTTTGCTTAGTCAGTCTGTGTGATGTTGAGAAAGTGGCTGTGACCATTAATTTTTCGTCTGTGATTTTCTCGTTTCCAATGTTAGCGCAGAGCTTTGTCGGTGATTGTTGCCTTAGGCAGTGCCCGTGAAAATAGTACTTCAGTGAGATGCAGAAAACATGCTAGACTGGTTTTGCCTTTCTTCTGCACACTGCCATTCTCTCAGCATGTGACACATGTAAAACTACTGCGACATTTTGCATCTAGTCCAGCAATTAGAATCTAACCACAATGTGCTTTCAGTTAAGGAATTCACAAGGTTTATTAATCTTATGCTAAGGTTAGGTGTAGGAGAACGGAGTTACACGAAATGAAAAAAGACCTACAGTTAGGTGCAGCTTGCAAACAGAGAACCATGAATGGCTTCCAATCGACCTCATTAATAGCTAATTTGCAGCGGTCAGCAGTGAATCCTTGCTCAGAGTTTCAGATGAGTAAGACAAAGCTTGGCCTGCACTGCCACCCCTCCAATGTTGCCTTCAACAGAAGATGTGTCAGTGTGTCCTCAAGGTGGATTTCAGGTTACTCATTCCTGATATCAAAGATATTTTTCATTCAAACAGCTATTATCAATACCGAATAGATCCTCACAATGGCCCATTGTGTTCTCTGGTTCTTTATCACTGTGCAGCTGTAAAGAAAAGGAATACAACTTGCTGAGCTCAGCAGAGAGGGAGGAACGAGAGACAATTTTCTTTTCAAACAATTCATTAATAATTGTGTTCCTGTGGTAAGTGTCTTGACAGTAGAGCTGACAAGTGGCTTACCTGCAAGAGCGAGATTGTCATCGGCTGTGCCAGGTGGGGGGAGCTCAAAGTGACACTTCATTCAAGTGCCAGCTCCAGATATTGTTATTCAGTTGAAAATTAGTTTAAAAATGCAGATGAAATTCTGCCTTTTCCAGCTTTAAAATAAATCATATACAATATTAACTCACAGGAGACAGAAATAATTCATTTTGGAATATATTTTACATTTCTGTGTTAAACTTCATAAGTTTTCTTATCAAAGGTTGCCTTGCTGTCTAATAAGTCAGCTAATTTTGAAAGAAAGGCTGAGCTTCAGGTGAATTACAATGATCAAGGGCTTTAGAGTGCCTTAAAGCTTCAGCATGCAATAAGATTGTAATAGAAAGCTCAAGTAATACTCTAAAATTCAGGAGCTTCACAATTTTAGTGACACATGAGGCAGTTAGCACAGTATATGAAGAACACAGGGTGTGTTAGGAGCTCTGTCCTCATGCCTAAATCCATAGCACTCCTGGGCCACTTCTGCTTATGTTTCAGATGATGAAAATCATGTTATATTTCCACCTGATACATGTAGTGATTTTTTGTTGACAATCCTAGTTTGCTAATTAATCTAGATTAAATCTAAATTTTATTCCTATCAGTTGCACTCAAGTTGTGATGAAGCTTTAAATATTTTACTAGGTAATTTTTTAATAAAATCTTTATTTTTTTTTTCTTAATGTGAAATAGAAACCTGAGGCAATTGAATTGAGGTAACCTGGCTTAGAGAATGCAGTAATTACTTAAAAGACTGATGAACTAGAGAAGCCAAATGCTCCCTGTGAATGAAGTCATCAGTAAGTGTCACCCTGGGAAGCTGACACAGACCATTGTGACAGCAACTGCTAAAGAGAATGGAGACAGACATTCTTCTGTTCACTGGAGCAGTGGCCAAATGATCTGGAAATCACAGAGCAAAATCTCTTGTTTAGGTTTTCCTGGAAATTTGGGAGCATGGAATGTGGATCAAGCTAAGTAAGTTGCTTTAAATTCTGTAAAATCCCCACAAAACAGCAACAACAAAAAAAAGAATAAATCACAAACATCTGGTTCATATCTATCTGCCAAGGTTCCTTTCCATCCTTTTAGTACTACTTTGCATTAAATGTATTTTTTCACTTACTAGGCAAAAAACTGTTTGCTTCTTTGATTTTTTTTTCAATCAAAAGCCCCCTTAATTTCAGGCATATTCTATATTTTCGAATAGAAAATTTTCAATTCCTTTAAATCTGATACTATTGACAAACTGCACTTGCAAGTACCTCTCCTTCCCTGCTGCCAGCATCTGACAGATCGGGTAGGAGCTTTACCTGACAATCTGTTTATCTTGGGGTTTCATATATTTCTGCGCTTGCTGTATAAATATGGAAAATATTTAAATTAAACCCCATACTTTCTCTTTTCCCTTAGCTCTGCTGTATAATCTGATTTTAATTGTCATATTCTGTATGTTGGTATGCTTCTAAATGTGACTTTAGAAATAAGGAACTGATTGAGGCTGGGATAAAGCTACCTACCGAGCTAGTAGAGATGTGAGTGTTATGTACTGGAAGAGTTTACAACCTCAATTAATTAAACATGTGCCCATCATGACTGCATAGGCTAGAATTAAGAGATAATGCTCTCTACAGGAATTACTCAAATGGGAGACTTAGCACAATTTAGAATTATCCTAAATTGGGGCTAATACCCTAGACATAATTAATATGATCATAAATTAAAATATTCTAGCTCTTCAGATGTAACAAGTCAGGCAGCAGTGGTAGTGGAAATGCATATTCAAGAGATGTATTAATCCTTATCCTTGTGTACATCTAGGATGTAACAAGACAAAAAGAAATGAATGGATATCCCTCCTTGAAGTTTCCTTGTGATATAATAATTTTATGGACTATGGGCTTGGGGGAAGAAATGAGATAGATTTTCAGTGGACTATGGGAGAAATTTTTAAATTACATTTAATTTTTAAAGTTTCTTTTGGGAGGGTATTGTCAAATACTCTGGGGCATTTCCTTCTTACCAAGCTCATTGGTTCTGAATAATGGGTTGATTTGAGAATCAGAGCATTTTGTCCACTTAAAAAATTTAATAGCACCTAAGGAATTGGGACCTTGCTGACTCTGAAAGACAGGGAAATAATAATGAAAGAACAGAACCCTTGCCATTTGTTTATATCCCTGCTGAAAGGCAGATGTGCTGTGGCTATTCTGTTGTGTAAATGTTCAGAGTTAATGTTAAAAATGTTATTCTGTTCTATATTAAATATTTGAAAAAAGTAAATAATTTAACTGATCAGCAGCTCAGAAGAAACTTAATGTAATTTTTCTTGCAGAATTCAGACTCATTTGGGTTTTATGAAGCTTTTAAATCTAACTTTTTTCTTTAATAATACTATTTTCTTCATTTTGCTGTAAAATAAGTCACCATAAATCTGAAAAAAATTAACAGTACCAGTTTAATAGTGAAATTAATAAGGTACTGCAAAATTAAATGCAGATACATAAAAATCTGAAGGGAAAGACAGTTTTCTTGGGTTTAGTAAAAAAAAACAAACAAGATTTTTTGTTGGAAGGGGTGCTTAGATGCAGCCATGGCTTTTAAAGTCTATCTGCTAAAATTGCCGAAAACTTACAAAATACCTTTGAATTGTTTATCAAGATTGAGTTTCTTATCTTAGTTTGATTTTTCTGCTCACCAAAGTGTATGTTTTCCTTCTGTTTTCTGTGGTTTTCATTTGTCACATTTTATGAAAATTACTATGAAATAAACTGCCTAGCTTCCATATGGATAAGGTAAAATTGCTGTAGGTAGGAGTGGGATTTTATTGCTGATGTCCACTAGCACCTCAAAAAATATAATGCAATGGATACTGCAACACCACACCATCAACATAGAAAATAAAACCCAATGTTAAAAAACAAGGATGAACTCTTTAGTGCATGTATTGCAGTTTTCCCTGAATTATATATAATATGCTGAAATCTGCTGCCTAGGGCTTGCTGGTTGAGAATTAATTTTTTAACCCTCCTTCATTCCTTTAATTCCAAACAAACACTGATCAGGTGTCCAAATGCTTGTATGTGAAATAAGACATTTTACATAACATCTCCATATAAAGGATTTAAACGTGCCTTAGCAAAGATTCCTGAAATCCAATAGATCCTTTTAGGTATTATTGCAGCCACTTTTATTTAATGTCTTACATAGATCTGATTTTATTTTTTTTGAGAAAACTTTGCAGCCATAAAGGAAAAGAAAGCTGCATCTGCCTGTGTCCTGCAGAAACTGGGATATGTTTAATGAGATGTACTGGAAATACTTAATGTACAGTGTTTGTGTCTTAAGATGCAGGCACGCTGGTGCCATGGCCCAATGACTAGAAGGGGGGACCATTCTCATGGACACAGGGATCACTGTCTGGGAGTGCTTTCCTGGGTCTGTGACCCACACTCATCCCATGGCAGTGCCTGGTGTGGCTCCAGGGTGGTGGCAGAGCTGGGCTCAGTGCTGGGCACAGGGACAGAGCTGGGACCCCCTCCAGGGCAGCTGCTCACTGCTGGGCTCCTGATCTGCTGTGGTTTAAGGGCAGAAGGTCATGAAGCTAAGCCCCAGCAGGAAAGCAGAAAACAGAGCCTCTGTTCTTCATTCCCGTTCTTCTGGCTGTTGTTGTTTTGCTCCTCCTGTGTTACTTTATTCAGCGTGTGCAGCACAGAACGCACATGGAGTACATTAACAGGCCAGGCATGATTGCACCAGGCACTGGCATGGGAATAGTAGTTGCTGTTACAAACTTCAAGCATCTGTTCCTGTTCCTACTAGGGTTTGTGTATCCCAGATGTGCACCATGACAGTTTGCTGATATTTTTTACCATCTGAACTCCGGGGTAAGATTCTAGGGTTTTTTATGATTTTGAAGCCAGTCAATATTTTAAAACATTATATAGAGCTATTTTGATCTGTTTGCAAGTGTCTATTTTTTCCCCAAGAATTTCTGAGGAATCAGTTGACATAGTTGTTATAGAATCCATGTGCCTAACAGCTGACATGCACTTCTTTCACCAAGGTCCCTTAATGCAAGTGATTTAAAATACCCCTTCCACTGGTAACTTTTGGATGAACTGAAGTAGCCGGTATTATCAGTAGTTTCTGCTCACTGTGAACAATTGAGGGTAAATTTTCCAAGTCAAGTGTAAGATTTGGATGGGTATATATAATTCTAGTTACAGGTAGTGCTGTGGGAGAAATTGCACTTGATGCTTTCAGAGAGCTTTCCCTACTGTTTCTTATCAAAATTGTGTTAATGGGAACATCACTTTAAATTGATGCTGTCTTTTCTCTAGCTACGGACTCTGGGGTGATTACCTCAGAAAAACATTAAATGAAGCCTTTAAATGCTACACATACCCCTTGAAGCCAGGCAAGTTAAGAAAGTGTAGAATTTGATCCTAAACACTAGAAACATGGGCATGTCTTCTTCCTTGTTTTGTCTCCTCTTGCTCCCCAGAATATTGCTGACAGGTACAGGGACAGGAAGAGAATCAGATAGCAACATCTGCACTGAGTTTGGAAGAGTGGGCTTTAAGCAATACCTTTCCCCTGGCCATGAAGTGATGTTTCAGGGCAATCCAATTGGGAATTTGGCAAGTGTAGCTGCGTATATGAAGAGCTGGTGCATGCAGTGTCCAGCATAATTTTTTGGAGTCTGTCTTTTCTCAAAGAGACCCTGTGTGTCTCCAGTAGCAGCACTGGAATTTGCTGGGGAATTGGGTGTTTTGCAACTACCTCTGTGACCTTCCAGGACAATTAGTGTAGATCAAGTCCACTGTCTTGTGTTAGTAAGGGTGGAATAAATCTGATCTTTATTAAGTGAATGAGAAAAAGATCTTGGTTTATAATTCTAAGTCCTGTTTCCATCTTGTTCTTATGAGTAGCTTTATGGTACCAACGTGTTGCCTGAAACAGACCTCCAGAAGGGAAGACATCTTCCACTTCTCTTCTCAGTCTGAAATATTGAAGGTCATCTGTAGTGATAAGCAAAAAACTCTTGTGCTGAGCATGAAGTAAAAACTGAGTATCTAGGTACGGAATTTTATCTTCATGTCTCTTCCACTGCTCCTTTAAGAACAAGATCCAGAAAAATAGTTGTGTTCCATTCTTCCTTTTTTTTCCTTTTGTTGTTACTGTTTGTTTTGTTTTTGTAAGGTGTTTTAAAAGTGTTATCCATGATGAATAAAATATTAATCTTTTTATCCTCTTTGTTGAAATATTTATAGCTAATCTTACTCTTAGCGAATTTTAATTAAAATTTAATTATCTTTGTGCAACCAAGGCAACCATATTGATTAATATAGCAGGTTGAAATCTTAGTATTTCACTGTAATGAAAGCAACATCTTAACAGTGATGCACTTAGTATTGTGTGTAATTAATTAGTAAATTGTAAATATGAGACTTGTTTAAGTGACAGTGCAGACTAGTTAAAGTGAGCAGCAGACTGATGGTAACACTGCTGCTCTCCAAGAGTTTCAGAAGAAATCCGGTGCAATTTAGCACTTGTAATTCTCTTGGCTTCACAGCCTTGGACCCTGGGGTTCTGTGCATGCTACATCTGTAGATTGTAGAGTATTCAACAGTAAAATAATTGTGATGATTGCTAAAACCTTTGGGTCTGTATCTAGGAATTGTGGTCACTGGTCTGGGTGAATGTGTGAAACTCTGAAGCTGAGGGATTCAAACAGCTGACCCAGATCTTGAGATGTTGGATTTGCATATGTAATAGACTGGGGCTTTTACAACTGCTGCTGGAGACAGTGGGGCTGGCCCCGCCCCCGCCATGTCACTTGGAGCTCCTCTGCCGGAGCACACCTGCAGTGGTGCTCACTTGGGCCTGAGCATCTCTGCCCTTCCAAGTGGGAAAAGGGCTTATACAGAGCCAGTCTGGGGAGCTGTGTGGCAGCTCCTTCCTCTGCACGATTCCTGCTTTGTGATTGAAATAGTGATGGGGACCTGGCACAGCGGGAGTGCAGGAAAAGACAGGCTGTATGGGGATGTGGGAACAGTGACAAGGAAGAGAGGTATACAGGAAAGGGGAATGAGGAAATTCGATTATGCAGTGCTTGCACTGTGCTATGAGAACAGGCAGCGTGTCAGATGTGCAGAGCTGTCAGCCTGGAGCATGGTGGGGAGTCCAGCTGTGAAGAAGCGGTGGGAGATGAGAGGCTCATGTGAATCTGCCTTGCTGCTTCAGGGACACTGAGTTTCAGCTAAACTCACGGAATGGATATTCCCCCAGAAAGGGAATGGGGATAATGATGCATTGTGTGCAGAAATGGTTTAATTCAGTCACTGCATTTATTAGCTGCAAATTATTTCCTTTCTTCATGGCTGGAGAGCTGCACGAATACAGTATTGTTTGCAGAGTGTAACCTTTCTTCAGGTGCGTGCTAGCGTAGTGTGACCCCTTGACAGAGCACTTTAATGCATGCCTAGCTAACTACAGGAGTTATCCCCTTTAGCATCAGTGGTTCTGCTGATAAAAATCAAGTCAGACAAGGGATTAGGTGCTTCTTAAAGCTGAGCCTTAGCTTTATGTAGTGTTCCTGAGTCTGAGAAACCCAGTAGAGTGCTCCAGCTTGATTCATAGGAGATAATGTGCTGATGGAATTGCAATAGCTGCTGTAATTGCTGATGGTGCCAGAGACATTACCAGAGCACAGGAACAGGTTGTATTGTTTCATGCCAACAGGAAATAACTCTCTCTCTTTTAAATGGAGACATGCTCCTACTCTGTGGCTATTTGCATATATATAATTGCTTCTAATTTCCAGTTGGTAAAATGGCAGTTAATGAATACTTTAACTACAGAAATCAAAGATAATCTGTTTAAATTTGAAAGTCTTACTGGAATGCTAATTTACAATTTACTGTATGTGAGCAAATAATGGTTTCTCATCTTATGAAAGCTTTATGAGAACTGGGGGATTCAAACAAGAGGAAAAAAATGTCTCTTGCCTTGCTGAGAGGAGACTTCAGTACTTTGTCTTGAGCTCTTAAAACTTCAGTTTCATAGCTGAGTTGGTGAAATGGATTGTTGGTAGGGTGTAACAGGACCAGAACCTTGCATGTTAGTAAGACACAAGTTTTGAGGCTAAATTTTGCTAAGCACTAACATTCTTTTCTAAAGAATTTCTGTCCTAAAAAGGCTGTTAGTGTAGTTTTGAACAGTGACCATGCTGCAAACTTTGATCTATCATCTTTAATGTCTGATAAGTACCTGTTAACAACTAAAAACACAGTTAGCAGAAGTAATGCTGAGTTCTTGAATGGGGTGATAATTGCAAGGAAGTGGAACAATAATGAGTTTGCTGGAGGACTTTCTTATCTCTAATCTCCCAGCACACTACTTACCAAACAACATGCACAGCAGTTGTGGGCTGGACAGCAGGGCAGGCTGGGCTGGCTTCTTTTCAGATCCTGTTCTGCAGTCCTGATTTAGATAATAATCCCATCAGAACCAAAGCACAACTTAAAGTGACATTTGAAGGACTAGTCGGAGGCTTAATTGGCTTAATCTTGAGTTTTCCTGCCACAACCTTCCAGTCTTTTTCATGTAAGAGAGGGAAGAAACATTTGTGTATGTGGGCATGAGTGAGAGAAAAAGTAAAATGATTCTGGTTTTGCGTTGTTCATTGTAAATAGGATTTCATGGAATATATTTGTACACAATTTTCTTTGCAAGGAACTTTATCATCACTTTAAAATCAGTGCTGGTTCATGCCTTGTTTGTGTTTCCGCTTCATAGTTAGCAACCTTTCCATCGGTGTGTGTTGAATATGAATAACTTCTTCTGTATGCTATTAAGGAAAATATTTTTTAAAATGTAACAGACTCATGAAACCAAGAGAGGAGGACAGACTCTAAAGGAAGTTAGGTTACGAACCCTTGTTTTCCTAACCATAGTTAGCCTTTTAGGAGGAGGAGGGTGGATTCTAATGGTCAGGGCATCACGGATCACAGTGTGAAACTAACTTTGAGGGCCATTACATATTTTTTTTTCTAGTGTCTTTTGCACTGAATTATATCCCTTTCTGTTCTCCCAATTCTGTCTGAATCTACAGTGAAATTGCAAAGAAAGAAGCAGTAATTGGGGCCATAAGGTTTGGAATAGATGGAATGGGAGACAGGATACGAATGGTAGGAAATCCTATTGGGTCAGGCACATCTGCAATTTTCTGTCCTGAATAACCTGGACTAAGGTGACCACATAGGTGAAAAAAATTGAGGCACAAAAAGATGAACAGGTTTACCACGTGTATGAACAAAATCTTTGGCCGAAGAAAACACTGCAATTAGATGTTGGGTCTTAATCTGTGTGTAATATCTGTGGAGAGTAAAGCTTTGAGCTGTGTTCAGCACTGTTCTCAATGAGCTCTGTGCACAAATGGGAGCTTTGGATATACTGTGACATACACTAATAACAGGGGAAGACATTCTTAACAGAGAGCAAGTAAACAGCAGTTTCCTTCACCTTGGATGGAAAACGAGGAACTGAATTATTTTCCATTGCTTGGAATGTCTTAACCAGTATTCAACAAAGAAAAAAGCTGAACTCCTTTAATCCTTCTCACAAAACAGAGTCAAACCAACCAACAACAACAACAAAACCCTCTACAAAACAAATGCATTTCTAAAACAATGTTATTTTTAAATAGACTTTAAAATACTTGTAACTATTTTCCTTTGAAAAAAATAATTTTACATTTAATTTTTTTAAATTATGTATCATCAACCCCCCCCCGTTTTATCTTTTAAATAAGCCTGGTGTACTAGATAATTGCATTAAGCACTTGAGAGCACATGTCACTGAAGGATGTTCCCACACTTGAAAGCTTGTCCTAAAAACAAAATGATAAATAGGTTTGTATAAAATATAGGCCCAATTCAATAACATTGAAAACTATGGCATTGTCTAATAATGCATAGAAAGCTTTGGAAATAGCATTTGGAGAAGGGAAACAAAAATAAGAGTTAAAATGAAACCTCTCACCAAAATGGGCATCTTGTTCATAAGACTTGGAGTGGTTGATATACAGTGTAATGTGGCACAGGATTCTCTGGAGTAAATAAACAATAATTTAATTGCAATAACTGATATAATTTTAAGTGAAGTGACAGTCAGACCCTGTAAATTGCATATATTTTTGAACATTATTTCCTTGTTGTTTTATTCATATGTATATAATACCTCAGAATTAATCTTAATTTAATATCACTTCAGCTCAAATATGAACACAGAATTTAAAGTTGAGTTCCTGCCTGCACAGGGCAATGATCGTCATAAAGATCTTTGAGACGGGTGTTCAAAAGCTGCTTTACTCAGCAGGGAGAGGCTTGGATGATTTTAGGGTTGTCAGATATGCTTTGGAGAAGTGTCATCTTTTATATTAAGATATCACCATTAATAATTTTTGAGTTCTACTTAGAAATGAATGTAGGAAGGGGAAGCAGAGGTTTGCCATTTATCCAGCAACAGATCTGAGCCAGGTTTGGATGGATGTCTGAAGCAGATTCTGCCGTGCCCTTCCAATTCCAGAGACAGCCTATGTCTTTTTTTAAGGGAAATTTTTCTCTGGCAAGATGAGTGGAGGGGAAAGACAACTAATTATTTCTTGAACAAATGCACTTCAATTCATGTATTATTGCTTTTCTCTCCTTTCAATATTGATGTGTCTCTTAATGCCATACTCCTCCTCTTGCAGTTGGGCCACCCACTTAAAGCATTTTTAGAAGAGCCAGTTTCGTGTGTAACTGTACGTTTAATTTGCGATCGGTGTTTAATATCTCAAATCAAATGCAGCCTGTAATCAAGCAGGAGTCCTGTAACAGTAACATGGCTGGGTCCGTAGGACTGTTCGGGGGGGACCCACCAAATACTGAATAACCAGGGAACTCGAATGTGCTTTTGGTAACTGTCCTACTGTGTTATTAAGCTGAAGTAGATGCTTCTTTGGAAGAGAAAAAAGCTAAGGAAACTTTTCAGTGACAGTAATGGAAAGTCATTGCTTAGCAGGCATGTCTTTGAGTCGTCTACATCTGTCATTTTTACCAGCAGAGAGGGCACAGGGTCAGAGGTGCAGAATCGCAGTGCTTGTTCTACATGACTGAGTTAAGTGGTCTGGCCTTTGTGCCTGCCGCAGTTTCTGTGGGAGCAAATAATTTTTATAGGATTGCGTTTAGTATTAATAATATTTTCATGATGTGCATAGGTCTTCATATGGAGTGTGTTTTGCTTAAAGACTGAAAACCAGAAGAAATATGTTGAATCTTTAGCTTGTGGCTACAGAGATCCATCAGTCTATCCCTGCAAGAAACATTTGGAAAATCACTTCATTTTGCACTGCAGTGAATGACAGGTCTGCACAGAATGAGCTGTCAAGGGCAGTAACTTCCTAAGGTGCTCTGAACTGATTACTATTACCTGATCATATCCTACCATCAATTACATTCTCTGATCACTGTAGCACACAAAGAAACAAAAATAAAAAAAACCAGAATGAACTGTTAAGCATTCTTCTTTACGTACCTCGTTTTCTGATGAAGTCTTTATTTCTTCTACAGAAATAATACTGGAATTAAGCATGTGGTTATTGGGAGCTTCTACTTACACTTTGACTTAGTACAAATAACCACACAACTTGTGTTGCAGCTCTAAACAGGTCCAAACTGTAAATTGTGAACATTGAGACTTAGGAAAAAAAAAATGTATGTCCCCTCCCCTGGCTTTTAACAAGATAATTGCCATGGTATGCACTGAGCATAGATACGCGGTCATAGCAGCATGGTTTCTAAAAACTGCCTTTTATCTCAACCTCCAGCAGCACAGTTACTTCTCCATTAACTCTCTACATTGAACAATTAAACACTGGAAGCTGTAATCTTTACAAGAGCAGAGCAAAACTTTTTGGAGTAATTGAAGATAGAAATAATGAGATAACATGCTGTTATACTAGGGAACCAAAATTCAAACATATACTTGACACATTGCTTTCCCCTTCCTTAAGCAGAATGTGTAGTCACATACAACCTTCACAGGTTTCAGTGGGGTTCTGATAATTCACATAGGTTTCAAACTGTATTTTTTCATCTAAATATTTCTCTTACTGTCCATTTAAAAACTGAGTATTACTTTTAAACGAAGATTAAAGAAGTTCTCATTTCTTTAAATAATAAAGTAAAATTTAGACAAATAGAGGGTCTTGAATCAGAAACACAATCGCCACAAATTTTGTTTCTGTACATAAAACTCAAATTGCATCTATAAAATGTGTTACCAGCAGTAGTTCATGTCAGATTAACTCTCTTGTTCTTACTGTTAAATATATCAGCATTATTCTTTTTTTCCATGCTCTTACCTCCCACAAAACATTTATTTGTTACTATTTTTTCCTTTGCCTATAGCTTAGGAAAATCACATTTTGGGATGCACGTGAAGTTCACTGTGATCAGCAGATATATTCCTGTTGATTTAGATGAGATTTGGATCAGGGTCCAAATGTTAACTATGTGTTAATTCGTTTTCATATCTTTATTTGCATTTTATCTTTTCAGTGTTGCTTGAAACACTTTATGATTTAATTATTTATTTAGCTGATAATTTTCACTGACTTCTTATTTGTGCTGCTGTCTGAAATCACAATGTTGAAGCAGTACTGAACAATGGATTTTGTGGAAGCACCTGGTTGTTTGCTTCAGAATTAAAGTGATCCTGAGACCCTTTTGGAAGTCTTTGAAAGTTACCTGAATGTATGAAAGAATAATTTCTCCATTCTATTTATTTTTTGGAATTCTGTGAAAAAGGACAGTTCAATATACCTGGCAGAGCTTGTAGTAGAAACATGAAGTGCTGTGATGTCTTCACTTCACTCTAGATGTTTGAGTCTCTAGATACCTGGCCACTTTAAGATCAAAGGAGATTCAGAGATTGAGATCGTCCCCCACAGGTTTAGTTAATCCATTTACTGTTCTTTGTTCCTGGAAGTCTCTTAAACCTTTCTTAACTTTCATATAGAATAGATGGTGGAATTCCTTAAACTTGGTGGGGATTTTTTTAATGGCATCTAAGTCCTGTTCAAGCTTTCTGTGTGTTCCTTTTGCAGCAGCTGTAACAAATACCACAGCACTGGATGTTTTGCTGCTGTTGTTGGTTTAGATAGCAATGTCTCCACTGCTTAATGCATTAAATCATTTTTCTGCCCACTTGGATCTAAAAACAGATATCATAACCCAACTAAACTGATCTTTGACCTCCTCACTTGCATATTTGTATTTATTTTTCTGAGGGTGTTAATCTTTCAGTGCCACCTTTCCTAATCAACATGCAGTACCTGTGAAGTCTAGTCTATCCTTCGCAGTAATTTGTTAAATGTACAATTCTGCCTTTCTCTTGAGACTTTGCAAAAAGGAAAAAATACCCCCCCAAAACCAAAAAACAACGCCCCCCAAACAAAAAAACCCAAACAAACAAAACCAAAACAATCACATATATATCTCTCCTTTTATTTCTTTAGTTCTCTTAGCCACACATAGCATTACTCTTTTTCTATCCCTTTTTTCCCTTGAAACTCTAGAATATGTAGTCTTGTTTGGTTCTTTCTCTTGTATGCCAAATTCAGGTTTTTCTTTTAGCTTAGGTTTGATTTCTTCTCAAATGGCATTGTTTGTTTTTATTTTCCTCACCTTAATGCAAAGGGAATGTGCGATTTGTTCTTGAATATTATTAGTGAGGTTTTTCATGATTTCCACAATTCTCCTTTCATGTATTACTTCATTATATTCACAAACCAGTGCTTTGTTCAATTAACTTGGTCTTTTTCATCCTGCTCCTCGCATTTCTCAAATTCTGAAGGGGAAGCATGGGTAGCATTCCAGATGTAAATCACTTCTCCTTAATTTACAGTTGCAGACACCACTTCTAATGAACAAATAAGTTTTTTCAGTTTTTGCTTTTCACCTCACATGTGTTCTCTGTGGCTCCTTTTGATGTAAACTTTTTCCTCACTTTTTCTTCCAAAAAAATATTTGCTTATATATCCCACCTTTGAATTTTTTACACAGTCATCTTTTTTCAAATGTACCAGTGTTTTTTCCATTTCCTTAAACAGACATTTGCTTTAATCATCCAGATTCAACTTTACTTTGATTACCTTACCAAAACACCTCTCAGCAGGTCTGTGGTTCCCTATGCCAGTTATTTTTATCATTTTATCCTGGAGATTATGTTGTTGTTTCCTACTTGGATCATTTGTAGGCATATTTCTGATATGAACATGTAATAGAAAAATAAATAGGGAATAACTCCTTCATCTGCCAAGATTCACTACTGCTCATTATTCCTCTGAGAGCCTTTAAATTGTCTTGTTCAATTTCCTTTGAAAATAAATCCCCTTAATAAAATTACTGTATATAAAAAAGACATGAGAGTACATGTTGCTTGCAGGCAAAAACAATGTTTAAGCTTTGCAGACAATGTGAAGGTGATTTTGGTTTTCAAGTGATGGAAAGTTTTAGAAAACAACTGTGGTTTATTTTCTCTAGGATCGGTCCAGCGACAGAACTTGCACTTCAGAGTGCAAAGCAATCTTGATGTGCTCCTCATTAGACTAAATGGCAGAGAGAAGATATTTCAATATTCTGAGCATTCTGCATTAAATTACACCATCTTTCTTAGAAAAGATTGATGCGTGGGACCTTGAGTAATATTTTCTGGTATAAGAGAGTTTGGGACTATATGCTGCACTGTACGTTAAATCAAGCTATTTTATTTATTTTTAAGGGAATCTTTATTTTGGGACAAATCGTATGTAAAGGTAATTACCATGTTTGTGATATGGACTCACCTTGTCTTAAGGGGAGCTGTATGTGATTGAGGCCAGTTAGAAATGTGCACACACACAACCTTTCAGGCTGGGTGATCTGTAAAGTTTCCAAAGTCTGCAGGGGTTTGCTGTCCTTGTCTCTAGTTTTGTAGGCCTGTAGGATATCAGACTGGCACCGATGTTACAGCTGCATGTTCCTTTGTGTTTTGCCTTCTGTCTCTGCCTTCTTAGGGGGAAATTCCATAGAAGGAAATGCTGCAGCAGGTTAATCTGCCACATTTCTTTCTTCTTCCTCTGCCACCTCCATGTCACTTATTCCTCTGTTCCAAACCTTGAGTAAGTGGTTGGTGTGCACCAGTGCTGCAGGTGCACTCAGTAACACACCTCACATGCTTCAAGGGCTCATGAAGGCTGTCATGTGGAAATCCCCTACTCTTGCTGGACATACATGAAAAAAAATACTAAATTCTTGATCTTTTTGGGTGCTGATCTTGCTCCAACTGTCTTATAGACTGAGACTAAATCCATCTTTTTTTCAGTTTTTATAATGAAGACGTGGACCACAATTATCTTTCTCCTACTGTTGAAGGTCAAATGTTTGAAAGAATATCAGTGGTCTCCAATTGTACTCTGGTGTAGGAAGGGACATGGCTCTTTTAACATATCCTATTTTTTATTTTACTTTTCCATACTTCTGGGTGAAATCCAGAAAAACAAAACTGTGAGGAAAGAAGTGAAGGGAGCAGTGGTAGGAGGACTTACATTAGTTCAGATGCATTTTTATCTACTCCAAATAATTGCAATCTGATAAGGATATATCAATCTGAACATGGGATGGACTTAGGGCTCTTCAGTTAGAAATGTGTACTTGCTTCCTCCCTCCTCAAAGTGCACTTTTTCTTCATTTCTATGCTCAGACTGAAAAATAATCATTGTTTTGCAAGGACAAAACGTTATAGCACAGTGAATGATACCTGCTTGCCAGTGAAGCTGAGGAAGAAATGACTTGTTAGGAAATTCATCTTGGTCTCACTTATTTGTAACCCATCCTGGTGGTGGTGTAGCATGGCGGTTTGGGGATATACAAATAAAGAGAAGTCATGATGGGTCTGGTGGGAAAAGAATGGACTTCTAATCTAAAGATGTATTAAGGTAAAATTTTAATTCCTACTCAAGGTTTCTTGAGTTAAAGCTATTTAAGTGAAATCCTCAACCCTTTTAGATGGCTTACATTACAGCTAAAAAGTCAGCAGGCAGACATTTATTAAGTCCATATCTAAATAGAAACATGGATAAGACAGCATGGTTCTAGGGAAATAATGAGTTTTTTAAGGTTTTAGAAATCCTTATTGACTTTACCATTCAGTGATCTTTCCTTTGAAAGTAGTTTTGCCTTCCTCTGCTGTCTGGGAAGATTCAGAACCCAGACACTAAGCAAACAAATTTAAAAGGGTCTAAAGGAATCAGGCAACAAGCTGCAAGTTTAGTTTGGAAGTGATCATGCAATCTGCATTTAAATCCCACGCTCTGAACACTAGACTCCTACCAGTCTATACTTATCCAAAGCCTTATGTTTGTGCAGACCTTTCAAAAGATAAACAAGCCCCTTTACACTTTGATCTTTTAGTATGAGAAGCAAATCCATCACTGCTGCAAGTATCTAATAATTAATTAGCACACAGTTTCTACAGGTGCAGGGGTGTTAATACTGCACGTCAGTTAGGCAAGTTTTAAATTAACTTAATTAAGGAGCATTTCAGTGACTTTGAGGAAAAAACAGTTGATTAATTATTTGACAAATGTGAGAGAAAATATTGTAGTACCTATTCACATTGAAAGCAGGATGACTGCCCATGTGGGAACTGACAGCCTGGAGGAGAGCTGGAGCTCTCAGGTGCCTTTTCTGGTCATGGTCAGCGAGGAAGCACACAGAGCTGTTCCACTTGTGTTAATAATACTCTGCATCACTCCTAAGTCAAATTGCATTCTTGATTTGAGAGCCTAGATAAAGACCAGAGAAAAAATTTAAAAAACTGCTTGAGGGGTTTTTTTTTTCCTTCCCCTAATATCCCATGTAATGAAAGTTCTCCATTTTTCCTCGTCTTTCCTCTTTTGAAATACATAGTTTTGGAATGCAGCTTCCTATCTAGTGAAAATGGCTTTATTGTATTTAACTTCTTCAGTGCTATTGGCAGTTCAGCAGAGTTCCCCATCATGCCTTTGTCTATAACCTAGAATTAGAGGGCAGGTACAGCACTTGTTTTTGTAATAGTTTTTCTTTGCTATGTTTGGTCACTGAAATGTGTTGCACAGTGATCAATATACTATTTCATGTCTAGAAAATTTACATGGGAACATCAAATATTTTAACCAAAATTTCTTCAGTCTGTATAAATAATTTAAAAGCAGCAGTCTAGGGAAAGTAATTGCCATTTAAGCCTGAACAGAGCTACCTCTGACTGACAAAAATGGTGATTAATTATTTGAGAAATGTAACTATATCTAATGCACTCCTTGGAAGTAAGAGCCAGTAGAAGTGCATACTCCATAAAGGGAACATATTGAATTACTTCATTATGTGTTTGTCAAGATAATTTGCTTCTCAAAAATGAGTTAAGAAATCAAGAAGAATATATTGTTTCTTCAGTGCTAGCAATGGTCCCCAGTTTTTATGCTAAACTATACATCTTCTAGTACTTTTTCCATGTTTTTGGCTTTAGATTATTATTCAAGCTTATGAACATTTAAAATGTAAGAGAGAAGACAGTATGAAAGTCTGAGATTCCCAAATGAATAATACACCACATGTCATGGGTTTGGAGGATCTCTGTGCGTGTTCAGTAATCCCTCAAACATTCCAGCTGGTTACTGTCACACACTTTAATAGAGGCAGTTTAGACATTGTCATTTCCCAAGTGAAGGTAATGATTAACAACTGGTATGAAGGGAAGACATCCATTATAATGCTTAAAACTGCCCTAGTCGATGAACAGTGCTCACACAGTCCCAGGGGAGTGTCAAGAGCCACCAGAATTGTTGGGCAACACTTGCTTTTAGACCCACAGTGACAGATGAGTTCCTACTCAAATTTATTATTCAACTTCCCATGAAACATCTGTGCCAGCAGAAGTTTCAGGATGATGTTTCAAGATGATGGGTTAAGAATATTTTCAGTTGAAAACAAAAGAAATTACAGACCCTTTACAGCACGCTGGGGACAGCAGTGGTGATGGTGCCCTTCTTATGATGACCAACTAAAAATGATTTTCTGCTAGAAAGTAGTGAAATGGTTCTTTTAGGAATTAATTGTGATTTGATCTAGTCCTCTGATAGCTGTAAAATTCATAAGAGTGGGAAAGCAAATTTAAGTTTGTTGTTGCTTCTCTTTGCACTTTATATTTGCAAGTATCATCCAAATACTTGGTTTCTTGTAGCAGCCTTCAATGAGAAGTGCCACCAAAGTGACAGGAAGCAAGGAATGGAATGTTCTTGCTTGCACTGTAATGGGATGCATGTTTTGACATATTTTTTAGTGAAGCATTTTGAAGCATTTTTAATAATTGCCTGTGAAATTGAAGCATATCAAAGGAAAAAAAATCCTGGTCTTTCAGTTTACAGTGGGAAATGGACTGAGGAATTCCATCTTTCCAAAGGTAAGCTGGATACTCCCACACCCCTGACTATGGAAATGGAAATGGCTGAGCAGAAGCGTCAGCTGCTGCAGGTGCTGCTGGGACACATTTGTTCCTATCAAGTTAATATCAGTGGGATGTTTTGTGCTGAACTTTTATGTGTCTTACCAACAATCTCAAGGGATAGAAAAATCTGTTGTGAATTCAGGATGAAGAATTACTTTAAAAGTGCAGGTTTCAGTCCTGAATCACTATAGTAATATGTGTAATTATGATGATCAGGATTGACTGAGGGAAGGAATTCCTGGGGTAGTGTCCATTTCCCTTTCATGTGTATGTTGTCTTTTTAATGCAACTTTGCGCATTAAGATTTGGATAGAAGAATATAACTTGTACGATTTTGTTTCTGTCTCAGTGACAAGGGTTATTGAGTAGAAAAATTTCTTAAAAAAGTGAAAATACATATTTTTTTAGGGAGTGCAGCACTTATAATCAGTAAGCCTCATAATGCATTTCAGGCTCACAGATCTTCATGCTTCATTGTCCCTTCTATGTGGCTTCCTGGGAGCTGCCTGTGAATGCTGCTCACAGTCCTGGGAGCAGACTGCTGATGAGCTGCAGACAGTGCCCACCCAGCTCTGAAATCAGAGATCCTCTCTCCTTGCTGATGCTCTGAAGTATGTTCATTTCAAGGATTTTTGGAGCACAGAGGCCTGATCTTCAGTAGTCCCTCAAGTTCAATTTTTGTGCCTTATTAAAAGAGAAGATGCATTGACTCTTAGTCATACCGAGTGGGGTAGTGGATTTTGGGGTTTTTTTTGGTACATGTTTTATGGTTCAGGTTGCAGCAGTACTAAAAAGGTCCATGTTGTTGGTTATTTCACCTTTAGTGGCAATTTTGAGGTAAAGACGGATTCATAATTGCGTAGCAGGCTACAATCAGAGAGCTGTATTAGAGCTCCCTTCTGCTGAGTTTGCTTTGCTTCATGTCTTCTAGGAGCTGCTTGTTCCAAACTTGCTGATTCTGTTGTCTCATAAAAGAGCCATGTGAAATTCAGGGGTTCATTGTTTGGCCTTGCAGGAGGATTATGTGCCATATGGGACTACAGCAGCAATTTATAACCTGACACCTATTCACATTGTTCCTGCAATCCAAGCAGCGCACCATGTCTGGTATCCTGGTTCCAGCCTGAAAAAATGCTGGCAGGCAGCTGACAGGGAAAATAAGTAGGAGTGATGGATAGCTCTTATATTTATAGCCAATATTGTTTATTCTTGTGTGAGTTCAGAGTATCATACTCCTTTTCATCCTTGCTTGTGAAGGAATGCAAATACATTGATTACATGTCACCTTTAGGTAAGGTTTGGATTCAGGATTTGTCACTGTAATTTCCATTAATCAGTGAAGATGACAAGCAATGTGTGTTCTCAGGAACAGCCAGCACATGGTCTATGCAGTTGTGGGGTGGCTTGAGGTCAGAGAAATTTGGCAATGGCTTCCCTCTGTGACTATGTAATCAATTCTTTTGTTACATGATGTGTTTTTCTAGTTACTATTATTTCTTACTATATGATTTTAATTGGTGTATTTTTATCGATGCACTGCAAATGTACTCAAGATATGACAGTCTTTATCGTCACATATTCAGTACATTCCTTTATAACCATCTGCTGTTTTTCACTGTACAATATCGAGTGCATCTCAGAGACTTCCTTTACCCTTTGATGGGCTGCCACCCATGGGTGTTTAACTTCTTATCGGACTGCTAACACATACCCAAATGTGGCAGCAGGAGGCACAAAATCCACTCCTTTATGCTGGGAACCAAGGAAGAGTGTGATGTGATGCAGATTGTTACATGTCCCACAGAATTCTTGTCTCAGGAACTGATAGATTTGCTTCAGTTTGAGGCTTCTTGTCTTACTCAGGCTGGTGCAAGTATCACAGTGTGTGTACAGCTGTAAATATTTGCTACCCTGTGCTCCTGTGTGCATATGCATATTTATTTTGGGGCACAGAACTAGCCATAATGAGTTTATTTGTTTTACAGGCTGATAAAGTGTGTGCTTTCAAAATTAGGATTCCATTAGGATTCCTTTCATCAGTTGAGCAATACACACTGATTGAGGAAGTAACTTATACAATATTGCTGATAGAAAACTCATGCCAAAATATTTTAAAATTTGGTCAAATAAACTTTGCAGTATTTCCTGGAACTAAATTGAACTACCTCCTCTCCTTCCAAATACACCTCCCATCAGAATAACTCTTTTACTTCCTAAGTATCTTGAATATTTCAATTGTATTCCAATTTTCTGGTCCTGAATATAAGCATCTTCCTGAAAGACATTAGTTAATATTTTATTCCTGTTTATTAAGGGTGCTTTGCATAGTATCGATACGTTAAATTAGTCATTCTTTCCCTATTCTGACATGAGTTAGTGCCATTTAACAGTTTTTTTTATTCTGCATTAAATTGATAATTTCAATCTTTTCACATTTCCTGAAGATTGTATTTAATTTGAAATTATTATCAGATGCTTGCTTCCTCTCAAAGAGGGTTTTTTCCTCCTCTTTCAGCTTTTACCCCTCAAAGCTCTATTTATCCAATCTCTGCTGTAGTTAAGCCAGGCAATTTAAAAGCATTTACATTGATGCAAATGGGACTTCTAAAATGTTTCATATTACTGAATTCAAGTAGCATGGATATAGGATGGCAGGATTAATTTAGTAGGTGAGCAGTGGTGATGCAAGCGTGTAGATTTAACCCAGATGGATGGTTACAATAAGGTCAGACACCAAAGGCAAGTTGGGAAGAGAGAAGCTGATTGGGAACTGAGCGTCTCATTGATTTACAAGACAAGCAATGCTGGCTGGAAAAGGAGCTCTGGAAGAGATGGCAGCCTTGATTAGAAAGTTATAGATTTGTGTCAGATGAAAAGACACTAGCAAAAATGACCTTGGATTAAAATAGTCTGAGAGAAACAAGAGAGGATGCTTGTTCAAGAGAGGAGGAAGGCAGGTGACAGAACTTGTACCCTGGAATTATCTCCCTGCCTGTGATGGCCCTGACACCAAGCACTCAGAGTTCAGCCTTGCCAGATGACTGTGAAACTCTGACCACATTGAAGTCAATTTGGGCTCTATTGAGGTCAACAGAGCAAAGATTTCATATTTTGTTCTCATTGTTATTTTCTTCTTTCATTTTGCCAGTTTTCACATCCAGCTTCTCTTACTGCAGTTCCTTCACAGTGCTTTAAATCAAAGGAGGCAGTCTCTACTTTAAATCAAAGGAAGCAGTCTCTAAAAGGAATTATCATTCATGTCTTTAAAGGCATCTGAAAGGCATTTAACTGTTTTGTTTTGTTTTTTTAAAAAAGACTACAGCTGAAGCTTGTTGTATTGATAGTTAACATCACTAAAAGAATAGCAGTGACATCATAAATACATATGTATATTTAGAAACCAGAGCTTTAACAGGAAAACAGGATCTGACATAAAAATGATGCAAGTATTGATCCTTCTAGCAGATGGTACCCTCAATGAATGTGTAAATGAGCATTTAGAAACAAAATGCACAGTTGGAGTTCTGCAATTTAGTGGATATGTAGGTTCCTACATCTGGTCCAATAGATACACTGCTTTGTCTTTTAGAAGGAAATTAAATTTTCTCCTGCATTGTTACTGTTTCATTGATAGTAGGATGGGTACTGTCCTGCTGGAGACAAAGGGTTTGGTTCATGAAATTGAAGTTCTTCTATTATCTAACATTTTTATAGGTTCTGTTGCTTCTTCACAGAAGTTCTTCATAACCCAGCTCATCTCTGCAGCCATATTGATGTATTTCTTCCTTACAGTTCATCTGTTTATTCAGCATTTCAGTCTTGTTCAACAGGTTATTGAATATGCCAAAGTATTTTGATGTGTCTTCTCAAGTAGTGCAGCCGCATCCTCCCATGTTATTTATACTGTATAGCAAAGATGTAAAGCTTGCCATACATTTAAATGTCCACATTTCTATTTCTCCAGCAATTATCACTTTGTTCAAATATTTGTTCTTGCTTGCTCCTTTCTCATTGTTGAATTTTGTATTTTGTCCATTTGAAACATGGTGTAAAACACTGAGGTGAAAGATGTAACAAGGTGTTGAATATGACAGGAGCGTCTCTTCCCTGATAATTTGCAAATAGCTCATGATTCAAATTAAAAAGGAGGTAAATATAAGAAACTATTCCTTATGAACTTAAGAAAAAAGAAAGAAAAAAAAAGTATTTGGGGACCAGACTGACAGATGAGGTTGCTTTAGCTCCACAAGCTCTGTACTGGAAGCTCTAAGTGTTTTCTCAATGTCCTTTATAAGGGCAGGGGTTTTCTATACTTACCAGGCCAGATCCTAGCTGTTTTAATCTCTCCTTGCCCTACTTCCTTCAGATGAAACATGACAGTTAAACAAGTCAGGATTCAGTAAATGCTATGCATTAATTTAATGCTCATGCTGTTTGTTGTTTTCTCTCACAAATAAGGTTTCTGTGTCCTGTTATATTTACAAAGGGTTTTTTCTACAAAATGAATTTTGAAAATGTCAACTTTCAGATCTGAGTAAATACTTCAGGTTAATTTATTATGTACACATTAACATTATATTTATAAATCAAAGCATATTTTTCTTGAGGTCTAAGTAACAAGTTGAGAGCCTGGTAGGAAAAGAGCCACAAAACCTGTGTGGCTGTGTATGTTACCTATTTGGTTTATGTTTTTACCACTGAGTACATTTTTAAACGGAATAAATATTAATAAATATTTAAACATACTATACTAGTGAACATAGGCAATATTTATAATGTATATTTTTGTTATATAGGAAGCACCATTAAATAACTCTATACTTCTGTAAAGGTTTTTCATGTAACTTGCCAGGAGGAAAAACTCAAGTGATATGAAAGATAAGTCTGAAAGCAGTAAAATGCCATGTAACTCACAGGATTGACTGCAAAACCAAGAGTATCACCATAGAATTTATTAAAAACATAAAGAGAAGATAATACGTAATGAAAATAAGCAAACAAAAGCCCCCCAACAAATTTAGCCCTTCACAATAAACCAAACAGCTTAAACCCATCAGACATTCACTTGGAAACACTGACTCAGCACTTTCCTTTTTCCTGAGAATAAGACGACTGTGTATCTGTCAGCAGCACAGTCACATCTGGGAGCAACAGCATGTCTTTCAAAAGTCTGTTGTTTGGTACAAGGGCTCATGAGTGGGGCCATCTGTGTCTGTCTGCAAAATAGAGCCCATTTGGGGCGTAGCTGGGCTCATATTCTCTCCTGGCTGACAGCACTGCTCAACCATTGCAATTCTCAGCCAAGGCACCCGGGGCAATATTCTACACTTGGCAATTAAATTTGGAATTAACTTAGAAAATTAATCTTAGGAAGTTTTAAAAAACCCCCAACTGTTAGTGTGTGCTCTTGTTTTTTCCCCTCCTTTTTTTTATTTGGACTGAGAACTGTGCATGCTCAAATACAGCACCTCCAATTCTCAATGTTTTCTTCCATTGAAGTTTAGATAAAATGTGTACATAATAATTTGACACAGGTCAGAAAGCCTCTACTTTTAAAAAGTCCCAGTATATATACATATGTGTATGCACATATGAATATTTTACTAGTTCTTAAATAATATTTGCAAATTCATCTTGAGTTATTTAGCTATTTATATACTAGGCTAATTAATTCAGTGCCTGTATACTTGTAAAATTTGGCATCCCAAAACTCTCCCAGTGATATTTTACTCTGTTCTAAATGAAGGTCTTGTGAAAACACTTTAAAACTCTTCTCTCTCAACATTTCTGTCCTTTCCTCAGATAATAGGAAATAAGAATTCGTGCATAGTTATAAAATATTTCAGTCTGGATTGTTTATATTTATATTTACACCATTTGAGTGCACTTCTATCAACTTATGAACAGCAAATGTTCATGAATTAATTTCTCTGTTCAGAGTGAATGTTTTTGAAATATATAGAGAACTGTGCTACACACTTAAAATCCCAGTCCTTGTGTGATTCCCCACTTTGTCCTGGTTATTGCTACACACTACAATACTTCAAATCTCTGCATTTTGCAGAGTGAGAGTTTCCTTTCTGTTCCCAGCAAAATTCATTAATCAATCTAGATTTTCATTGATTTATAGATTTTGATTTTTTTTTAAATTTGTACTGTTTAGAAAGGATGGACTTAAAAACTGAAATGTTATCTCATAATTATCATACCAACATTATGAAACCAATTACTTAGGCCATAATTAAAAATTAATACTATAAATACATAAGAAGATTATATAGTGTTTAAATGTCTTATCACGCATACAGCAATAGATTTATGAAAACTTTAAAATGTATGCTATTAATATTTCAAAAATTATAATGCTGATGCACAATTATGAAAGTGCCTTAAAAAGTAACTGTATTTTGAACTTAACACAAACCCAGGAGTTGTTCCTCGGCTGAAATAAATCTCTAAATTAACTCATTCCAGTGAATTGAACCTGATTTGCACCATTAGGTTATCCATTTTCTTCATTTCCATGGTATGTCTGCCATGCTGCAGGTACAGGCTTTAGAATGTGAGAAAAATCATAACTCTTTATACCTAACAACTGGAGGTTAACTACTTGCAGAATTTTGGCCTGTTTTTTATGGTAAAAAGGAAGTCACCTTTAATGCTAACAAGATCATTGCCTTATCAAAAATTAATTCATTACTGAATTCTAATAGAAGCATTTATCATGAGAAGGTCTCTGTTCCTGGCGAGCGTTTATAAATTGTGCTATTAAGATCACTAGTACTTATTCAAATTGCTCTTAAATATTTAAAATAGTCTTCCATTGAATTCTTATCTAAGTTTCTCTACTTTGTTTTTGCTCAGGGCTCAGGTGGAATATTGTAGCAGTCAGGGTGGGAATTTGGTAGTTAAAGTCAAGGAAAACGCTTGGAGTCACATGTTCTGAACAAGTCCAAAATTCGCAAAGTCATTACAGTTGCATATGATGTGAGATTAGAAGAGATAATTTGCTTTGTTTTTCTCAATCTAAATAATAATTGAAGAACTTTATTGCATAGGAGTATATTAAAAATGTATTGTGAGTGGCAGAAGTGATTATGGGCTCGCTTTCATATCAGTGGTGTTGAAGATTTATTAGCATTTTATTTTTCATTCCCTTTCCTTGTGATTTTTGTAACTTAGATGTAAAATATTGCTTGATGGCAATTCTTGCAGCAGCAAGCTTCTGCATCAGAGCAGTTCCTGGGAGAACAAATGTGACTTGTGTGTGATGAATTTGAAGGATGTTATCAGGAGAATGAGGCGGGGGCTCAGACCAAGTCCTCTGGCAGGGCTGATACCTGTGGAGCTGGACTGGAAGCAAAGCAGCACATCTCCAGGCCCATGAAGTGTTTACATGTAGGTAGAGATCTGTGTGTGTCAGTTACATGGGGATTCATTCAGTTAGATGGTGTAATTTTGGGTTAGATTAGAATGTTTGTGTTGCTCTTTAAGAAAAAAAAATAATGAGGAGGAGATTTTAAAGATAATTTCCTTGTTTCCAAGACTTAAGTTTCATTTTTCTGCTATACTTTTTCCCCTAAATAAAACTAAATAACGTGCATTTCAGGTGCCATTGGAGTCTTATTTGGGATGACCTCTCAGGATATCTTCTCAAGTCTTCTTCTAAAGGATGTGTTCCATAGAAGTAAAACAATTCAGATCTTGTTAGCTAAACTTTGGAGGACTTCAGAGAAGTAAAAACTATTAAAAGTATGGATTGAGTAAACAGAGGCTCTTCTAAATCCAGAAGAGCTGTTGTCTCTGTAAGAGCTGAAATCTGGACCACAGTAAATTATTTGGAGAAATGCTTGTGGGCTTCAAGGTTCAGAATTTGCTCCGGAGGCTTCAGCAGAAGTACAAGGTGCATTATAGGAATGCTGTGAAGAGCTGTTATGGAGATGACTAGAAAGAGTGACTTTGTATAGATTTTTATGAAAAAACCCTGCATACAAGGAGCTCATTGAGGTGGCTGGAGAAAAGTGACTACCTAGACGTTACCAAAATATTTTTCATGAGTGTAATCCATACTGTTTATTATTTGTGTTTTGGTTTAAATAGGAACAGTTTAAATATGGTTTATTCATGTCCTTGTGACACAGTAGCTTGAACTTAAGGGGGTTTCTAGATCAGTATACATTATTTTGGTCAGTAAATACCTTACCTAAAGTGTTTCTTTAGTGAATGAAGCCATTTATTTATCTGCGTCAACTCCTGGAGGTGGGTTTTGTACAGGATGAAGTAGTAAAAAAATAAAAATATACTGCAATACTTTTGAAAATTTCAAAATCTTTATTTGAGGGGCCCCAATTGCTGCAAAGACTTGTGGTTCTTCAATTAGTTCCAGGGCTTATGTATTATTATTCCTTTCAGATATGCTTATGGTGGACTTGCATCAAATTGCAGGTGTTACTTAACATGTGGTGGTTCTATGATGTTTGTGCACCCATAAATACAATTTTCTATACAAATGCAATGCAAAATAGTTTTCTTTCATTTTAACAAGGATGAATGGAGGATAAGTTGACTATCAGGATCATTTAAAACTCACTTTCTGGAGGAATATAAACTTAACGTTGCAGCAGATGGTTGGTTTGCCTACTCTTATAGTTTGTCCAGTGTCAAATACATCTGAGAGAAAATTGCTATAAAACTTTGTAAAGGATTAAATCCAATTATTGCCTCCTGGGTATGCTCCCTAACCGCAGCAATCAGTACAAGTCTTATGCTCATGAAGCATGAGAATTTAAATTCCTCCTAATTTTATATCTAACCTAGAGTTTCTCTGGATATTTCAAACACACAATGCTGTATGTATGTGTAAATGTGTGGTAATTTTTAAAGCTGTTGTATGCTTGGCCTTCTCACTGTTCATTACACTCAGGGATCGGACAGCACGCTTAGAATTAAATATTTTTCTTTGTTTGTTTATAGTTGTGTTTTATTTTTACTTTCTTTGTATTTTTGTGAGAAAAGGTAAAGAGTGTGCAGGTGACCTCTGGGTACAGTGAAAAATAATTGGTTGTACTGTCTTGTGCTGTATCTCCTCATCAAACAAATGAGCCCTTCACTTTTTCATTTCACTTTTCTAGGTGTTTTTGCCTTCTAATCCCCATTTTCTTTCTGAGATGGAGGGAGAAGAACAAGAAATCATATTCTTACAAGTCCAGCTCTCTGTTTTGTCTATGTAAATTTATTTCTTATTCTAAACCTGATCATCTTCTCTATAAAGTGTATTTGTGCTTGTTATTACACTGTTAATAGTGAGGCTGCGAATTGTTTTCTAAATGTCTATTTAATTAAAAATGTGCTAATATCTGAACCAATTATATAATCTAAGTGTGCACAGTGCTGCAATTATCAATTGTGTCTTTTGTTTGCTATTGCTTGGTAACACAGACTTCTGTTGCACCTCACAGTTGTATAGTTTGCCTTCTTTCTAGATTTTGTTTAATATTTCTACTAAAGGGGGGGAAGACACTACCAATTCCTTCTTTTGATATGGAATATGTAAATATTTTGTACTGCCCCTTCTTCTTAAAGGAATTGGAATACTGAGAGATTTACATTTAGTTTGTGGTCTGAAATTTCGCAGCAGGTTGAAAAAAGGAGAATACTCTGTCTTAAATGCAGTGTTTGTTTCTGAGACAGCCAAGTCTGTTGTATGCCTGCCTGGGAACTTGGAGCCATAGGAAATGGAGAGGAAAGGATTGCACTGATTCCAACTGGCTGACTGTAGAAAGCATTGCTGTGTTTCTAATTGTATTTTTTTAGAAGAAGGATCTTGTGTTTGTGTTTTTGGTTTGAATTTAATATGGAAGAGTGTTTTCTCTTCCTAATTAATCTCTAGACACCTAATTGCTAAAGAATTCCAGACTCGCTAGACCCTGGAGTACTAATATGAAGACTCACAGAAAAGCTCCTTTTCTTGCCAGGTTTGAACTGTGAATCTGAATGAGAGCACAAAAATTACTTTTCTAAGTGCACGTGCAGACAAAATCCTATGTATGGTCATGGCTTGAGACATACAAACCTTTTCTGCATCTCAAGTGTGGGCTAAGATGTGTCTTGCATGTATTCTATGTGAAGCCCACAGGCTTCAAAATCAGGGTAAAAAATCTGTCTTTTAACCGTGTTTCTTCATTTCAAACTGATCTTGAGAACTAAGGAGCTCAACTTTTCCATTGGAAATATCTTTATGATTGCCTTTCCCAGAAACTGTACATAGTTTTTGAAATAGTTTCTATTAGGGAAAATTCACAGGTATTCACTTGTACCTTTTTGACTTCTTAGTTTTGTCCCTGGCAATAAAACTTATGTAAGATATAGAAATATTACAGACCAATTTAATAATATTGTTGACACCTTAGATATGTTTCCTACACTGCTGTTGCACTGAGAAATGCATTTCTTATGGAGTTTTTCTATAATATACGCTGCATAGCTGCAGTTGTCGATTGAAGGTAAAAGATTGAATACAAAGTGTTAAAATAAGTAATTGAAATAAGCAAATGTTTGAGTAATAGAAAGTTGAAAATTTTATCATGAAAGCCCATGTTTCCTGAAGACAAAACTCTTACTGAAATATCTTAGTTTTGCTGGCAGTCCTACTCAGTGTGCTTTTGAGGTCCTGCATGGAATTTCAGGAGAGAAGCAAGGAATGGTTGTCAGTCTCAGTAATTAAAGCAGGGTTTATGGCCTCTTGCCAAGAATGCGTCCTTATAGTGCTGTCAGGCCTTTCACTAAATCTGGAGCTGTATTAAACTGCTGGGTACTGAACCAGTCCCAGGCAGAGTCCTTCAGCCTGAGCATCTCTGCAGGCACGCCAAGGCCCACCCTGCTCAATGAAGTGGCCTTCACAAACACTTCTAGGAGTTGAAAAAGTTTTAATAAGTTTTCCAGAACTTGCCTAATAGTTCTTTAGAGAGCATATGGGAAGAGGAGTGTGTGGGAACAGATAAGCTTTGTCCAAAATTATTAAAGCTGTCAGTGCTTTCAGTGCAATGACAGAGGACAAGAGATAAGAGAGCTCTCTAAAATAATGTTAGAGCATTTTGTGTTTCACTTGGGAGTTCTGTCTGTGTTCAGAAAAGCAAATATTCCACTCTGCCCATGGCTTCTGTCCCTGCTTCTCACTGTTTATGAGAGCAAAGGAAAAATGTCACATTCCTTGTCTTTGTGTGAGGTGCGAGCTCAAGAGGAGCTGCCCACAAATCTTTCCCAAATCACTTGGACAGTGTTAGTATTGTCCTGAAAGAAGCAGTCTCAGTATATTCATTACAGTGATTATGGTACTTAGTTTTGAACACACCCTGTCTCTGTGCTGGTAGGTCTGTTAGAGTTCCAGCAGAACACGGAACTACCAAGACAGGATTAAAGATCAAGTTGTATATCCAAAATATGGATGGTAGCTCAGTAAACAACACATCTACAGGATTTAGACTTTTGATATATTCATAAAATGGGCATAAAGTCCCCACAGGGATGATGCACCGTGGCAGGGTGGTCAAATTGCTGGTAAGGCTGCTGGCACTGGGGAGTCACCCACTAACTGTGTGGAACCAGCACAGAGAGCAGAGGAATGTTGCATGGATGGGTGTGCAAGGGGAGGGAAGTCCTCTTTTCTACCAAAATCCTTTTGAAATCCCCCTGACCCTTCTCAACCCTCACTGTCTCCTAGCAGCCTGCTGATCCAGGAATTCTATTATCCTTTAGGATCAGTTCTGCAATTTCTGCAAAATTGAAGTTTTAATTTCTTCAAAGCATAGACAACATCCTGACAGAAGAAAAATTAAATTTTGCCTTCGTTGCTGAGAAGCCCTGAGCTTAAGTCTAAAAGGATCACGCTTCTCAACTATGAGGGATAGAAAAACAGGCCTTTCAGCAGATCACTGTTCTGTTATGGGAACGTGTTTGCTATCAGCCTTCCTGTGTTTCCTGTTTTCTGATTTATTGAGAGGAACAAGCAACCAGCTGAAGCACAGCCTCAGAGATGGCTTTGAGTTTTGTTTTAATGGGAAACTGGACCCTCCCTGAAGCCTCACTTAAAAGTTTGTGGGGTGAATGTATCATATGTGCTGAAAAGAAGGATACCTCTTTTCCTATTGATGCATAGGATCTCTTAGGTTAAGAAATATGCTTGCTGAAGGTTTTGTTATTTTTCTTGCTTGCAATCATAAAAAAACTCTTTGCTCATTCTATTAAATCCCATTTGAACTTCTGCTGACTGGACTTTTCAGCTGGGTACAAAACAAACAGTGCTTGACGTAACATTTATCTGGATGAAGTGTTTTAAATTATGTCAGTGAGTCTAATGAACAAAATTTAATGGTTCACTTGAGGCTCTGTTGAGTACATCCAAATAAATTTGCTTTTCAGGGTTCAGATTCCTTTTACAAAACTGTTGACTCATAGTCACTATAAAGTTTGGCAAATTCTTTAGAAGACAGCTCAGCTTTTCAGCTGGAATATAAACCCTTGGCAGTTCAAAACCAAGCCCTTTTCAACAGATGATGCAACATCAACATGTAAGACTCAGTATTCACACAATGGGCATAGTGGTATCTTTCCTTTTTTTTGTTTTTACAAGTCTTCTCTCTTTCTTACATAATTTTGCAGATGATAAAACTAGATCTAAAAATTTAATGCTTCATAATTTGTGTAGGTTCTGAAAAATCATGAAGCATGTTGCCTGTTAAATAATTGTCATTAACTTTTTGTTTTGCTTTTAGTGGCAACAGGTGGTGACTCACTCATCTCTGGCTGAGTGTGGGCTTGTCCTGCTCATCTTACAGGCTATTGCTATTTCTGCCCTGAGTTTTGGAAGTCTATCTTTTTGTACAAATCTTTCCCATGTTTCCATCAAAAACAGCAATAGAGCTGGGCCAGCTTTAATGTCATTGCCAGGTTAGACCAGCTCACAGTTTCCTATGATCCATTTTGTTGTAGCAGTGTGATACCTGCTCGAGTGTGAGGATTGGAAGATAATAAGATTTTTTTCCTCAGAATAATGATTATGAAAAAATTGAATTCCATGTCGATATATTGTCAGTATGGAGGCATCAGTTTTACTAAATGCTGTGACTGAAAAAACAAATCAGAGAGATGAGGTCACTGCAGCTTGTCCCTGCTTGACCAGGACACCAGTAGTCCCAGACAGGTTCTGGTGAGGTTTATAACATTGCATGCAGCAGCCCAATTAGGCTAATGCTCTCCTTCAGTCAGTGAGTGATTTTCCAGTGCTGTGCACTGAACCTTGGACAGATATGCTGATCTGGCTCCAAGTCCAGATGAATATCAGACCACTTTGAAATGCGATACCCCCAGAACAAGTGGCAGTACTCAATCCAGTGCTCCTGCTTTCTGACCTGATAGAAACTATGGCCCTGTCTGACTTCATGGGTAAATTTTAACCATCAAGTAAAATAGTTTATTTTAGGTACTATATAGCTCTCTATGTTATATAGCTGGTTGTAGTGAATAATAATAACAATGATATTAAAAAAAACCCAAAAACCATCAAAACAAAACAAACACAAATACCATAACAAAACAATATCTCTGCTATGGCAGAGCTCTCAGCCAGAGCATGGCAGTTGGTAACCACTCCATAGAAAAGAAACAGGAATAACTGATATCTAGATAATCTTACTCCAAGGAATATCTTGCACTGTTTGACTTAAAACATCACCTGTGGAACAGTCTCAAATGTGTAACAGGCTGTTGTAAAGTAGAACATCTTTCCTGTGGCTGTGGAGCAAGAGAACATTAATTTAGAATCAGGAAAAATGTTTTAATGTCATGGGTAGTGGACAAACTGTTCAGAGAAGTGTGAAGTCTTTCTCATTAGAGGCTGCTGAACAGTGTCTGGTCTGACTAGAATATCTGCCAGGAACTGCAGAAGAAGAATTTCCCCTGGGGCAGGGAGACACAACTTCCTCAGGTTCTTTCTAGTGCTGTGATCCATAGTATTCTCTGTCAAACTATTGCAAATTGACATCTATAAAATGTATTGTAGAAAGCCAGAAGTTCACAGAAATTCAAATTAATAGCAAATATCAAGCTACAAAAACAAGAATCAATGTCTTATTCTTAAGATACCATGTCATTAGGCATAATTGGCCAATTAACTTACAATAGGAACAATTATCTCATGCAAAAGTGATTAAAAGGTTGGATGCATAAGGTTATTTGGAGGTAATACAAAGTGGTTCATTTCCAAGTGCTACTGTTAGTGCTGTGATTAAAATCAAATTATTTTGGAAGATGTATTCTCATAGTTGGGATATTGGGAATTTGTACTGAAATACAGGCTGTTGTGAAAAGAACTGTGTAGGGAAGCTCTTGATTACTGTGTTGGACGATTCCTATGCACATCTGATATGCTTAAAAGATATTAGCAATAATAGGGCTTCCTACAGGTGTTTTATAACACACACCAAATTGTAGTCGAATCTACTGAGAAATTAGTGCATTTTTATGTCACATGTAAGATGGGATTCTTTTGAAAACTCAGATAGAAATCCACTTTCTCTGAGATTAATAAAAACCCCTGTAAGTTATTACAGTAGTAAAGAACTAAGGGACAGTAGTTTGGGAAGTGCCCATGAAATGTTTTTTCTCTTACACCTGTAGTACATGGCTGTACAAAGTGTAATTCTTGTATTATGCTTTGTTCAATGTACAAAACACAGTTTTATAATAAATTCTGATAATATCACAATCTCACTACTAAGTATTGCAATCTGAATGTGTTGCTCTGCATTTATATTTTAAATATATGTGAATGTAAGTTCACATTTCAAATGGGTTCTTATGACAAGTGGGTTTCATCAAGACTTAAAAAGACTGAAGGAGAGATAGAGCTTAGACTGATGCAGAGTAGTGGATAAGAGGAGGCTCTCAGGAAGGAATCGTATCAAGGAACTGCATTATTACAAACTCTTTTCTTTTGTTTCAGGATTTTCCCTCATGTAGTAAGTAGAAGTTTAATACCACCAAAAAACTGCTATGCTTCCCTGCAGCAGATATATTAAGTACAAAAGTTGGTGGGGTGCATTGAGCAGGCTATTTTAGTCTCTAAATGCCTAATGTTTCATAAATGGATGTGGCCCCTGAAGACTGCTACAAAAAACCCAAAGCCACTCATCACACAAGGAGGTCAGTTACAATTCACCATGATGCTCTTTGCCCTCAGAAACTGTCTGTAAAATCCCCAGCCTTTGGTGAGTCTTAGGGGACTGACTTAGGGCAAATGTTTTGTTTGGTGCAGCCTCAAGTACTTGTGTGCAGTTGTGGGTGCCACAAATAAAAATGCTGTGTCCGAACGGTAAAGGGTCCAGAGGGGAAGCCACATGAAGAACAGCTGAGTTCACTTGGCTTTTTCAACCTGGAGAAGAGGAGGCTGAGGGGAGACCTCATTAAGTGCTGCAGCTTCCTCATGAGAGGAAGAGGAGAGGCAGGGACCAATCTCTTCTCCCCTGTGATAAGTGCCAGGACCCAAGGGAATGGCCTGAAATTGTCATAGCGGAGGTCAAGATTGAATATTACGAAAAGGTGCTTCACCCATAAGGTGGTTGGGCACTGGAACTGGCTCCCCAGGGAAAAGTGGTCACAGCACCAAGGCTGACAGTTCAAGGAGCATTTAGATAACTGTCTCAAGCACATGGTGGAATTTTTGGGGATGGTCCTGTGCAGGACCACATCTTGGATTTGATGGTTCCTGTGGATTCCTTCAAACTCAGGAGATTCTATGATTCTATCATCTTTACAACACATTGTGTATCCTAAGAAGGAGAGAAGCTCAGCAGTTTGAAACTTACCATGTCTCAATTTTTGTTTTGGGGGGGTTGTGTTGATTTTTTTTTTTTTTTTTAGGTTTTTGGTTTTTTTTAATTGCTTAGTAAATAAATCCCTCTGAAGATGTGCCAGATGACACTGTTGTGTTATGACCTATCTGACACACTTTGTTCAGAGCTCCAGTGCTGTCCGTCTGGGTCCCATCGTCCTCATCTCTCTGCGTTCTGGTGTGTGAGATGAATCTGCGTGACCTTTGTGAGCCTGACCCTGCTGTGCTCCTAGAGAATGAGGTTCCTGTCTCCTGTCGTTCATTAAAGCTGAGATCTGCCTTTCATCTGGTAGTAAGAACTGCTTATAGAAGACAGAAAAGAAGACTTTGTTCTGGGCCTTGTTGGACACAATACATGCCTGGAAATGCCTGGAAAAATCATCTATGCTGTGAATAATGAAATCTTTAATTGTTTTATTTTTTCCTGTCTTTCTTGTATACAGTTCAAACATTGCATGAAATAAGTCATGTTGGATAAGCAGCCTCTCAGTATCAAACCCATATGCATAGAGAATTACTGTGTATTACTTGGTTTCATATGAAAATAGAGTGAAAAAACACCGTCTCCCATAAAACTGTACATGCAGGTGGTCTTTGAAATTTTAGTTTTCAGACTTGGGCAGATAACAAAGCGCTTGCTATCAGCCAACCCTTTTTCCCTCTCTGAAAATAAAACTCTGAAGGAAAATCACATTTCTTATATGCACATACTCTTTAAAATAAGTTTAAAAAAGTGAAGCAGCATTTTTGGCTCTGAGGTGTCACTGCCACTTCTCAAAGGTAATAGTTACAGCATTTTTTCCCTTTTATTCTAAAAGCCAGGAGAAATAAACCCCAGCCCATGCCTGGTCTGGTGTCAGACAATTCTGACCTGATTTCATTTAACCAAATCATTCTATAATACTGTTGTGGTAAATTCTAGATACTTTGATCAACAGTACAGCCAATCTAATAGTTAAAGCTTGTTATCAACAGTACCAAAATACACTACTTTAAAAAGCAGGTGGTAAATAGAAAAATTAGTTTTCGCATACCCTGGGGAAGTACTGTATAAGATCTATATTTTTAATGCAATAAGTATTGATTTAAATTATTTTTAATGTATAGATCTAGTAATAATGCTGCTTTTTAGTGTAATTAAAATGTACACTGGATTTTCTATAGCCTAATCAAGAATAAGATTTTACTTGGTATTACTACTGAGGAAAGGAATTATTTTTTAAGGTAATTACTTTCTGTAGTAATTATACTTACATTTTCATTAAATGTTCATCTTTCTAGTATTTTAGTGACTTTTACTGGTAAAAATATATAGAAAATAACTTATTTTTCAGATAGTAGATTTTTCACACACCGGGGACAAGAAGAGTGTTTTTTTCAATCAGGTATTTTTGGTGGTACATGCAAAGCACAGTGTTTGTGGTGAACTTGATTTTCTGTCTTATTTTGATCCAAGTAAGATGGAAAGATCACCCATTAAGCAATGCAGTGGCAGATGGTGAGGCACTACAAGTGAGCCTAATCTGTTGTCTCTAAAGGTGAGTGTTAACAGCTCTGGAAGGCTGAAGGCTCATGCAATTGGACATGGGCTTGAAGCACTTCATTTTTCGGTCACCGGTTCACAGCTGAGGCAGCCGAGCAGTACAAAAGGTGTCTCTGTGTTTTGGAAGGCTGCTTTTGAATAAAACACTGTTGCACTGCTAGACCAGACAACACAATAACCATATCACAATCGAGGCTTCAAATATCAGCAAATAACAACATCCCTTCGTGCAAGTCTTTGGGCAGCAGGGGCTCAACAGCCTTCGCTTCTCAGAGGTTCTTCTAACAGGAATGAGTTAAATGGCAGGAGCAAAGCACCTGGAGGTGAGGTGGATGGGGGGTGGGGGGAATTGTTAGGGGAAAGTAAGCTGATGAATCTATAAACTTAAGTTCAGATCAGGAGTTCTTTTTCTTGTCCTGAGAACACTGAAATTTATTTTCCCATTAGATCTGAATAGTTTCCATTTACCTTGAATCATAGTTAAGCCACTTCATTTACAAAGAATTGCCAATAAAACATTTACGAAACAATTAAAAATAAAAAGAGCCAGTTATACTCATGCTGCAAGCATTTATTGAAAGTCTTCATTCCAGTGATGGACAGGAATGAATTGTGAATCTGAACACCAGTCCTGTAACTTTACAAAACCCATCTCTGTGTGCTTGACAGAAAACTGTATTTAGGGTGACAAGAAATGATTATTAACCAAATTATTCTATAGCTTTATAGTGAAAATTTAATGGTAATATTAAAATTAAAAAAAAATCAAAGAAGAAGGACAAAACCTCTATTTTATGTATTTTAGTACTTGAATAAAACCCTCACATAAATAGAATGAGGATGGCCTAGGCAGCTTTGGATTTTTTTCTTTTTTTAATGGTTTTGGCTCCCGTGCTTTTTCTGTGGTGTGACAATCTTGGGAAGGCTCTTGATCAAAGAAAATGGCTCCAAATGGGTTTTTATTTTAGGGTTTCATTTGTTTAACCTTTGTGTATGTGTTATATCCTAATCTTATCATTAAGAATGGTTGCACGTTCGTTACTTGTCTTTAGTAGTTCCTTGGTTGATGGTATCTAGACAATGATAAAAGAAGATTGTGCGATGGAGCCAGGGAACATGGTTTATGGTAGGAAAATAAATTATTAAAAGACAAAAGAGAAATATATTTGTTTCATAAATATATCTATTATAAAGTATGTCATTTTGTTGTCTCTTCTTTCATTTCTAGTAAGTTTTGAGGAGAACAAATGATGTCGAATATTTTGCTTGTCTCCACTAGAATTAGGTCGTCTGTTTAAGGCTCAGAACTTATTGCATAGGTAAACTATGGAGGTAAACCAAATGTACTGCTGGAATTGTGACCAAAATATTCCAATTGCCAGGAGAAATGAGAGTTCAAGACTTTGCTTCATGAAGAAGTTACTTTCCTGCTCTGAATGCAAATAATTTACAAACATATTATGGGGGAGGGGTTATTATGATTGAATTGAAAATTTAAATTTAGAATGTTTGCTGTGGTAGAAATTGACCTGTCCCTGGAACAAAATGAAGTTATGGGATAACACCGTAGTAGATAAATAATTTACAGTATAAGTTGAATAGCATGCTTAGTAAACAGAAGGAGAAAATGTGAAAATGGAGGTTTTGTTGGAGTTGAAACATGTGCCAGACAGAGGCATTAAAATCCCTACCCAATAAACAGAACTCTGTCAGCTGGGCATAACCCCTCACATTGCTCACGAGTTAGTTATAGGTAACCTCCCAGACATTAATTTCTAACAGTGAATAGCTCTGAAGTCTAAGTAATTCCAAAGCCCAGAAATATTTTATCGAAATCAGTTTTCTTCATCTTAATAAATCATCTAGGGGTAAAGGTTCATATCGATGCTGCTAAGCATGAATCACCAGCATATTTTAACGAGTTAATGTAGAGCACAGAAAGATGGATACTAAGAACACTTCTGATTAGTTTAAACCAAAATTCTTGAGTTATTGATGTTTTTTCAGTTTTGTTTTTTAAAGGTGGTAGTTGACATGTGGAGTTTCAAAATGAATCCCAAATAAAATTAAAAATAATTAGGTCTGAAAGTTTATGAGAGACACTCCACTAATCCATATAACTGAATGTTTTATATTTGAAAATATTTTAAAATGCTCAGGTATTTGGCCTCATAAAGAATATACTACTAAATATTGCTGACAAGTAGGAGTGAGGATTGTTTATATTTTATGAATTACAAACAAGAATTAACAGACTAAGTGGTATTTGCTAAAGAATTAACTATTAAAAGGATTAATTAACAGTTAAGCATTAAATTAAAAATTAAAAATAATCAATAATTGAAAGGAAATCCTCTGGGCTGGAGGTAGCTGGAGGTTAGGTGTATACAAAAGGGAAGCAGTCAAGTGTTTGTCCTGGTTTTGCTTTGCCTGAAGCGCCTTTCAGCTGTGCTGAGAGCAGCAGTGGGGCAGAGGCACTCCTGAGCAGGGGCACTGCTCTAGTGAATGTACTTTAAGTGCACCGACATTCCTCCTTTTTTCTTGTTTTCTTTCTTTCTGCCCAGGGTGCTCACACACTCCCAAAGCCTCTCTCTGAATGAGTCTGAGTTTCTGCCAGGTGTAGAGTCTGAGATCTTACAGGAGGTGGGAAGTCCTGTCACTCCTTCGTAGAAGTTCAGAACTGAGGTACAGCAAAGTGAATTACTCTGTCTTTGGGAAACTGAGCACAAGTCTCTTGTTGCACTTAGTGCTCCAAGCAGTTTTGTCACCTTGCTTTGATTACTCTTGCTGGTTTTGTAGGTACCCTCTGTATTTACACCAAATGCCCCCCAGTTCTGTGCTGAGGCTTAGCTGAGGTGGGGATCCTGTGCTGGCACACAGGACGTGAATTCAGCAAAAGGCTGATGTCAGATGATCTTGTTTTGAGCTTCATGTCATTGGGTGTCAATGACACAGGGAAGATTGTCCAATAAAACAAAACCAAATAAGTAGTAGATATAAACAGCATGCACCTCTCCTCTCTTATGTTTTGAATCATGTTTATTAGTATTTTGCTGCATTAATATCCATAGTTAGTCCAGAAAGATGATTGTGAGTTATAACTCACATGTCATAAAGGCATGGAAACTCATTCAAATAAAAAAGGAATTGTAGTCAAATAGCGAAATGATGCATAGGTACCAGAAAGTATCCTGCTGTATATCAACATTTGATGCTTAAGGTTCATTTTAGTGAAATAGAATTTGATGTGACAGCTGGAAAAGGACAAAAGATACCCAGACTGACTGATGGTTAATAAGTGACAAAGAAAATTGCTTTTTTGGTTTTTAGATTGATTTGTAAGCATTTGATGAATTTGCCTTTACTTTTTCATGTTTTTCTCTTATATAGCATTGGAAGACTAAATGTAAAAAAATCAAATTCCTGATTCCTTGTATCTGAGGGAACATGTCCCGCTGAAGAACTCTTATCAGTTTGAATTGCTGCGTGGGAAATAAAACATTTTATTTTCTAACATTTAATATTCAGTAAAACAAATAACCATTAACTGATATTAAAAGGCAAAGAATAGAGAAACTTTTCCACTTCTTGTTACACTTCACAATTTTCTTAAAAGCAGGTAAGTAGATGATTATCCATTCTCTAGTGACTGAAACTTATTTCTGAGTTCATTTAACAAAAGAGCAGTTAGATATTTAACTGGGAAGAGATGAGGATGAATTGCTTCCTCCAGGATCTACAACTAAACCCAAAATGCTTACTTTTAAACATCCTTTCAGAATGCTGCTCGGAAGAAGGACTTGGGAAGATGGTCCTCAAGTTTACAGCTTGCTGTGGTGAAAGCTACCCCTCACTTCTGTTACAGAGTTTTTCAAAACCAGTAGCAGTAAAGACAAAAAGGATGCTTGTTTTGAAATGTGTTTAATCTACCTCTGCATAGGAAACTTAAGAGATTTTCTTGCTCTTACCTTTAGACAGCTGTGCTGACTCCGAATTCTCTCCACCAACTTCAAAGGCATCCCATAAAATTACCTGACTTACAGATCTTTACATAATAGAAAAAACAAAGTCCATCCAGGGAGCCCCAAGTTCCTTTTCTGCTAACTGCCCCCCCCCACCTCTGGCAATGGTTTACCTGTTCCAGGTGTTCTCACATGAACTTGTGTAGAGCTGCAGGTGCTGAGGTGCCCTCAGCAAACCTGGCAGGGCATCAGTGCAGCCTGTGCAGCCCTTGTGTTTGCTCAGTGATGTGTGACCTGTCGCAGTGTGATCCCTGCACTCTGTGCCGTGCTCGGCCCTGCTGGGTCAGTCTGCCTGTGCCTCCCTGCACGGGGCTCACACCTGTGCTTTTGGTTCTTCTTCAGTCTGGATCCAGCCTGGGAAATGCTTAACAAAGTGCTCACCCTCGTGGTTAATTGGGATGAAAGGTACATTTCTGATAGATCTGGCTACTTGGCTATTGAAGTATGAAAGGCCATTTTCCACTTCAGTATTAAAACATTCTGTTTAGACAGGCTACACTTTTTTAGACAATTAAAACTTGGAATTACTTAAAAAAAGTTATTTAGTTACTGCTTACTTGGAATATTTACAGCTGGTTTAGACCTGCATGCAATAAAATTATCGCTTACAAATGAATACTTACTTATTTTTGTGTGCAAATTTAATATGGACTTCTCAGTTTCAGCTAAGGATACTGTCATTGCTACCTTGTGCTAAGCCATGCTTCTTCTTTCACTGTCTTCCACTGCTGCCCATGTGACAAATTTTCACTGTTGTTTTGTAAAAGAGTTTTAAATCCAACAAGTATTCCTCGATCTCCTCATTGTGATAGTTCTCACAGAAGTGTGAGAGACAGGTAAAGCAGCTGGCTCAGTGTGGCTCCTGCAGAGTCTTATATATGCAAAGTGTACTACATTCAGGAGAGTATAAAATGTCAAAGTTATTAGGAGTTCTGGACTGTGGTATTTCATTAGCAGAACTTTTTCATTCAGAAATTTAACCTTTAAGAGTGAAATCCTTGAATGTGTCACAATGAATACAAGTTCTACTAAAAATTCCTGATGCTGAGACAAACTTTCCCTAAATTCAAAATCTAACTGGAATGTTTATTACATCTGAGTTGTCTGTTGCTTAAACCAGAGCAATTAGAGTATAATCAGAACTTCCTTCCACTCTGCATGGCTGTAGTTTTTGCTGGAGAATGAATTAATGAGGGAATAAAGAACGAGGTGAGATCTAGTGATAGCAGCAAAAACCTGGCGCTGGAAAAGTTAAGTACAGATGATGCAGTCTCATCCTGGCTCTTCTGAGGGCTTTAAAAATATTTCACATGTTGGGATTTGGTGTATGTTCAATTTGTTGCCTTTTGCATGTGTTTAATAATCAGAGTGCTAAAACATCTTCCTGTAGCAGAGAGAGAAGAAGTTGACGTGAACTGAAATGCAACTCTACATTTGTTTGAAGCAGCAGTAGAAAATGTGATAGTAATTGTGGCAACAATGATGGAAAAGGTAGGGTGAGAAGTTACACAATCTATTTTATTTCTCTGCTATTTTATTACTCTGGGGAGTAATTAAGTATTCTCTCCTGTTTCCTGCCCCCCAGACTATCATGAATTCTGTTGTAATTTGGGAGGTTTCTATTGCCTGATAGTGGCAGCAGCAGCCCCTGCAAATGAGGTATGATGTGAGCAGATGTTTAGACACTATACCCCCCTGTGGCAACATTCTCCCCCTTGTTTTTCTCTGCTACGTGGTGGAGTAGAGGAATTTAAACTTGGCTATTGTCAATAACTCTTCCTGTCCTAAGAATATTAAGCCAACTGAGCTTTGAAGGTTTCAGAGTTTCCCAGAGCTTTGTTAGGTTTATTAGACAGATGTCTGAAACAAAAGTATTATCATATTCATGTCAAAGGTATGATGGGAATTTATTTTCTCTATAAATGTAAGTATTCTAATTTTGCCTCAGTTCTGGAGATGCCTCCTTCTTTTCAGACTTACCTGAATAAGATGTTGATAAATGAGGAGTTGGACTTATGCAATGATTGTACTATTATCTGCCTAGAAAATATGATCAGTTTAAAATGATAGTATAATTCACTAGTGAACTACTGCAATTCAGTGAAATAAAATCCAATGACTCTTGCTGTCAGAAAATTGAAATGAAGGCAGATGAACATGTGCTGTGAGGCTGAAGGCTTTTCAGGGCAAAAAAACCTTTTCTGCTCCAATTAAAAGGCCTGTCTCAGTAGCATTGCAATGAGGAGAGACAGAACAGAATGCTTACTGTGCTATTATGTGCTTTCGGTGGAGAGTCAAATTGGTGGAAGTCTTACATTTTCTGCTCATTTTATGGAGCTCTGCATCTGCTGATGAATTGTCCTTCCACAGGAAAAATAATATTGCATTTTCTCTTCGGACCTCAAATGCTAAAATGGTGTCTCTAGCAAATCATAGTTATTTGTATGTGTATACTTGGCAGCATTCATCCAGCGGAAAGCAAAGACAAATGCCCCATATATTTTATATAGTGATGTTGGAGCTATGATGGTCTGAGGACAATAAGCTTAGTGTAGTTTGAAAAGTAGCTATTTTGAAAATACAGGTATTTCTAAAGCTTTATGGTAGACTCTCAGCAATGAGCAAGTGCTAAAATACCTGATGGGACAGAGTTTGGGCACTCTGGGGTGAGGACTCTGCTAGATGACCACTCTAGGACTTCCACAGGCAATTCGCAAAGCAGGTCACATTCTCTGTTCCAATTAATGTCTACCCCAACCATGCACAGAGCTCTTTGGTTCTCAAGGACCAAGACAAAGTCTCTGTCCACACACAAGGGAATTAAACACAGAAGCAGACACTCTATGCTGATTTTGGCAGTGAGATCAGTACTATTGAGTGGTATTCACACAAAACTACAGATTCCCCTCTCCTCAAACTTGTTTGGGTTTCACTACACAGAGAGGCTGGAAATAAGTACCAGTAATTTATCATGAAAAGAGAAACAGTCATAATGGAACAGAAAATTTCTTCAGTCTCTTGTAAAGCTTCTCTTTCTAGTCAGTTTTCCTTAAACTGTTGTATCCTGTTGTAAGGTACTATCTTAGAAAGGGAAAGAACTTTTTCAGTCCTGCATGGCACTGTTCAAAAAAGATGCAGGCAAACAATAATTATAATTAAAAATGATGATTTTCTTGTCTATTGAAATAGATGTTTCTGTGCAATGGCTCCATTGGAATAAGGAATCGCTAGAAGCATTTCACAAAAGACAGGCAGGAATTGAATTTTGTGGTGAATAAATGATCTCTTTTTCTCTTTTCTAGGTACAGCAAAATTTTGTTGTATCTTCATAAATTAAGTTTTTAGAATCCATAGTAATGTAGACAATACAGGAATGTGAATGAAAGAAGCAACTGTACTGTACGAATAAGCTCCATAAATACTGTTTTATGAGAAAGTCAAGGGACATTGAATGTTTCTAGTGCAATTAGAACTCCTTGTTGAATGTAATGAAAGGTAATAGTTCTGGTTTCACCTAATGTTCTTGCAGGAATTTGGAGGGAAGAAATATTTTAAATTAAACACTTATTTTTTTTTAAAAAAAAAGAGTTTTAAGAAGAGTTTCTGATAGTTAGGTGCAAAACAAGTGTTTTGAAAAGTTAACTGCCTGTTCAGGTCATGGTCTTATGTGCTGTTGTACTAAGCAGAATAATCAGTGAAGGAAGATTTTGAAACCAGTGTGTTGAATGGGTGTCAAAAGAGTAGGGTGATGTCAAGGACCTAGAAAGTATAAATGGAGTCGATGAGGCTTCCTAAGGCTTTCTTCTTAACAATCCCTTTTCTTTCTTTGTAATTATGTTTGGATTGTGTTTTCCTGGGTCTTTTATTCCTTATGGAGAAGTGCTCAAATTCATCCTTTTGTTGCTTCTTATGGTGATGCTTGTGAAACCTTGAATTAACAGTCAGTCAAGGCCACCTCTGACAACACAACCCAACAGGCCCAAGAAAAAAGTTCATAATGTTAAAGAAATGTGGCAAATAGCACCCAAAAAGAAGTATGCAGACTACATTTGCAAACAGTATTAGGGAAGCTGAGCTCTTGGAAAAAAAAGTGACTGTTAATGTCGCATGGGAGCTATCAGCTACATGGAAAATACAACCTCCTTGGTGCATCTGAGAAGTTGCAGGTCAGCCCTGGAGTACTTGGTTTAGACTAAATCTGAAAGGACTAACATAGTTTTTCTCAATTGTTGCTTGGACCAATTCAGGGTTCTTATTATTTATAACAAAATGAAAATGTGCTACCAATAAATGAAAATATCTACAAAATAGCTACACTGTATCATTGTATATAAATTAATTATCAGTAAAAACCTGCTTTATTTTGGCTAAGTCCCTTATGTGTAATACAACTGAGATTTTACTGCCATGGTGGCTCATGTTCTCAGCAGCAAATGCATCGATGGTTTGCGAGATAGAGACTAAATTTGGATGAATTCTTACAAGTAGTTTGAAAGAGATTTTTGAGGTATCACACACCTCAAGCTGCTGATGTGCTGAACAGCTTAGAAGGAGCACTGCTGTAATCGGCTCTATCTCTGATCCTGTTTCCTTTGATCCCATCTCACTGGAGTGAGTGGCTGCTTGCCATTTCCAAAGGAGAGGCTGTCCCTGTAGCTGCACAGCCGT
>JAWWMP010000002.1:310546-339663 GCA_035047865.1 Dendrocincla tyrannina
AGGCTGTCCCTGTAGCTGCACAGCCGTGGTTTTTGTTTGAGTTCAGTATGAATTGAGGTGGAGGGAGCTAATGGAATATTGTCCATTTGGGATTGCCAGGAAAACTGGCAGCCTGCCCTGCTTTTGATCATATTAAAGCCTCCTTTTAAAGAGCGATACCTGATTGCTCTTCAAAGCCGTGTCAGTCAGAAGTTCCCTTTGGGACTCTGAGTGGATCACAGGTGCTTTTCATGAAGGACAGAAATGATAAAAATGTAAATAGCTGTTTTCCACAATTACAGTATTTGGAATGTTATAATGTTTCATCTAACTGATGTCAAGCTGAAATGTGAGGATTGAAATTACTAACTTGCTGAAAGCTGATTCTAGGTATTGTTTCTCCCCTTGATCACATTTGTTATACATTTGTTTTTTTCTAGGAGATGCTAAGTTGAAAAACAATGAATTTTTTAAACAAGTATATCACACTTTTATAAATGTTTTATATGTACTTTTATTTTCATAAATGTAAGATTTTGAAAGTCCTGAGAGGAAAAATATTAAAACCTAAAATTAATTCAAGGCCACCAGGGAAAACATCAACTTTTTTTGGATGTTGTCAAATTCTCTGTGTTCCCAAGCAAAGGCATTTTAAATTAATTTATTGTTTATTCATGACATATCTGTTAGTGATACAAGATGGAATCCTTTCTCCTAACTCAATAGCTTCAGGTTTTCTTGAGGTTCTTGAATTTTATTTTTTTTTTTCCATTTTGGAGGAGAATAAGGAATGTAAGAAGACTACTCTGCAGGGAACATGCAAAGTATATCTCTGACTTGCTGATTGTAGAAAATGGGCACTGTTTGAAGTTGCACAGAGATATGTTACAATGATTTCTGGAGCTGCTGGATTAACAAGTGAGTCAAATGTGGATGATAAGTTTATTTTAGACAGGACTGTGCAATTTATCACTTGGTCATGGGCTCAAAAAGAAGTATATTTCTGCATGACAGAGCATAAACTAGTCAACAGTACAAATTGCATTGAGCATATAAAATGCTGCACTTGGAATTATCATTTAAAAATACATTTGGATGCTGAGACGCACTAAAGCAACGAATTTGGAATTCTTGGGTGGATTCTTGCCCTTTTTCTCCCCTAAATTCACGAATTATTGAAGATAAGTGTTCTGCATGCATTATCTGAAGAATATAGAAGAGGTACTTTGAAGAGGTCAGAAAATAGTTTCAATCAGTTGGAACTGACAAAATCAGTCAGTTTTGCAGACTAGAATGGAATAGAAAAATCTACCAAACAGACTGGTAGTACACTGGTAATTATAATTAGTGTAGCACAGTGTGCTGAACTATACAGTAGAATATAAAGAGTTTTCTGTCTATCCCTGCCTTATACAGTTTCCAAATATTCTTTTTTTTTCTAATTGCATGACCTTCATGGCTTTTTTTGTTTGTGCTTGGTGATCCCTTGAAAGTTGCATTGTTGATCTGTTCTGGTACCTCTGACTTTGGCTGGATAAAGTGAATATATAAATGTTTCTGGCTTTTTTTAATTTGTGATTTGGTTTTTTTTGGTTTCTTGTTTTGGTTTGGTTTTTTGTTGTTTGTGTTTTGTTTTTATGACACTACATATATACAAAAAACACTCACTAGGGAAGAACAAATGAATGTTCTGTTCATGCAACAGAATAGATTCATACCAAGACACTCATATTTAAGCTACAGAAACAATGACAATTTTTGTGGTGGTTTCATAGCAAAGCAAATATCTTCTTAGGACAATAGAATTAGAATCGTATTCCCTACACTGCTAGTTTACTAACTTTTAATTAATTTTGTTGGTTTGATTAGTGAATGTCCTGAGACTTTTTTATTTTATCCTATGTCATCTTATGTTTCACTATTGCAGATGGGATTAATAAATATGCAGCAGCATACATCAGTATTATAATAGGCAGTTTATTAATTTTAGTATGGGTTGTGGCATTCTAATTTTTCAGGGTGGAAATACCAGTGAACAATCACAATGGAACTTTTGTCTCTGAAATACAATGTATTCAGTGTCCTTGGCTGCCATTGAAATTGCTATCTTGAACATTCAGAAAACTGTGGAATGGAGAGAATAACAGAGTAGTTTCATCACTAATAAAAGAGATGCCACATTTGGGATGTTCACTGGTGCAAGAAACAAGGGCATTTCATTTCAGTTCACCTTAATAATTCAAGTCTCAGCTGTCAATAGGTATCCAGTTCTCCTTGTAAGTCTCTCTATGAACTGCTAAAGTATAAAGGAATCAGAGTCGATGAGGAGGGAGAGGTTTGAAAGCTCCTTTCATCTGGCATGTTATTTGAACATTGAACTGTGCAAACTAATTATTTTGCCTTTCTATCACCTCCAAACTTGGACATCCCTTAATAGCTTGGAGTCATGACTGAGACTGCTAACTCTTCCTTTTCTCTTTACATGCTTCAGAAGGATTCTTGCCTCAAGACTTAGAGTACCACATACAGAGGGTCAGAAGGGACCTCAGGAGTGCATCTGGAGCATTTGTACTTCAAAAACAGGAACTTGTACCATCTTGATATATCTCAAACTTAGTCCTCAGTTCTGTGTTGTTCCTCTGCTTAATTGGAAAAACATGAAACAACCCTTTCTCTAGTTAAATGACTATTTCATGGTGCAGCTTTCAAGAAGTATTTGCATTTACATTTTGCTTTCACACCACCCAGGTCACTTAATTTATATCTCTCATCTCCATGTTAAAATAAGGACAACAGACTAACATTATAAGACCAAGCTGGGAAAACATGAAATGCTTCCACCTGAGTCACAGAGTGATGGGAATGCAAATGGGAGTAGCTGTGAACAGAATTTGACTGTGATTTGGAATTGAGCATGATGGTTTCAGTAACATGAGCTGAAAGCATTCAAAAGCCCAGTTGATTTTTCAAATTCAGTAAGTTCTCTTATATATTAAACAAACAAGCAAACAAAAAAACCAAAAACCAAAACAAACAAAAAAAAGTGAGAGAGATTTAGTAGACTGTGAAATTATTACAGAATTTAACAATTGAATAAAATGATGTTTTGGCCCCAAAGTCGGTTGTGATGTAATCATGATTTGTTTGCAAAGTGAACACTCCAAAGACCATTGCTTTTATTTATTTAGTTCCTTTTGTACTCATCGTGTGTATCAAAGGGGTGAAAGCAGACAAAGAAGTGTATGAAACCTCCTTCAAACAAGTCTGAGATAACATTCTGGTTGTTCATTCAGGCTATATTCAAAGTAATCATCACTTTATGTAGATTTTACTGCAATTTTCCATTCATTTTATCTCTCTGAAAGTGGTTCTCTTTAGTCAGCTCTTCTTTGTGATATCCTTCTAGCACATGTTGCTGAGGATTGTGTGCTGGAGGCTGCCTTTCTACCAGCACAGCTGCTGGAAGGTGTCCTGAGGCAGGACCTGAGATGTCTCCCCTAGGACAGAGAGTCTTACCCTGAGCTTGTTTCCTCTTGCTCACTGAGGGCAGCTGCTGCTGCTGGGAATGTGCTGTATCTGGCAGGGTTTAGGCTGATGGAACCGTGGGCTGCCTCTCTCTTTCTCCCATTGATATAGCTCCTTCAGAAGCCCATTAAATGTTGAATAGCGGTAACAACACTTTGTATTCAACAGTGATGTGATTATATTTTGTGGTACAGAGGTGAGATCTCAGAGGGCATTACCTTCAACAGAGGGTGGCCTTCAAGCTCTGCCTGTCCCTACCAGACCTCTCTGCACTGTCCCATTCGAGCTGGCTCTGAGCATTGCTCTGCAGAACATTCCCGATGCCCTCATTGTCTTGACAGGTGTTTTGTGTGCAGGAATGCAGACAAGAGGGCAGAAAGTTTTTATGTCCCCAAAACCAGAGCCACAAGGACTCATGAGGCAGGGGTTCATCCCAGCCTTGAGAAGGACAGAAACAAAGAAATGTGGTTCTTCAGGCTCCTCTTTCACATTCCCATTCCCCTCTCTCAAGTTTTTGTCCAGTTCTTCTCTGGTTTCCTATAAACCTGTGATTGGATCTGTAATTTAGGGCAGCAGTTAGAAGATTTTATTGCAAGAAAAATGTCAATGAAGCTTTACTCATCTTTGAGCACTGTATTCATGAGCTGATAGTAAAAATTACATTGCAGAATGGGTGGACAAGACGCAAAAGGTTTCTGAGGACAGAAAAAAAATTGGCATTTTTGTTTTGATAAATCAAAAAGTAAAAATAATTTAAAAAATCTAAAGACTGTAAGTAGTTAAAGAACGTATTAATTTTTTGTAGGTGCAGAGATCATATTCATTTTTCTCTAAGACAGCTCTTTGAAATAGAATCCTTATGTGGCCTTGTGTCCTTTTTTTCAGTGTGGGAAGGGTTGGAAAGAACAAGGATGATAGTGCTGCAAAAAGAAATCTTCCTCCACACCTCAAATCGATAACCTCCTGAATTCATCTGGGTTCTCGGTGCTAAATGGAATCTCTCCAGAAAATGTCATCAATGAAGTCTTGCCATCTGACAAATTTCCTGTCAGTTCCTGAATGGATACTTAGTATACTATTATTTGAAATAAGTTTCCAGAAAACCGTTGTTTTAAAATGTAGTTTCTAGCTTCCTATATTTATAAGGACAGCTTTTTGAATCAATTCATCTTAAATTAATAAGCTGCATGCTTATATTTTAGTTAAGTCCCATAACCTTTTTCTTTTTCCCCTTTTTGGCTTTTTTTCCCTTCAAATGGAACCTGAATTTTATGTGTCTTGACTGACAGTAAAGAACCAAGATTATGATTAATATCAGCAAAAAAAATTTCCTAAGTGTTACACAAAACAGTTCTCTCCAGTGATGTGTTATTAATGGCCAGATATGGTAGGTTGTATTCCTCCTGGTCCTTAAACTCTTATCCACTCTTTAATAGTGGCATAAGAGTTTCACAGAAGTGCAATTTTTCTTCTTTGAAAAATTGAATCACTGTCTAAGCGTAGGACTATACCAAATCTTTCTACTACTCCTGGCTCTCATTGGATTTCAAGGACTGGGGAGAGGATTATATACTAAAACCAAGGTACAGCTCCTTTTTGCAACCTTAATCTTGTCTGTAAAAGGAGGAACACGATTTACCAGCATTATGATTTAGTTAATTTATCAGATTTGAAAATTCTGTTTAAAATTTGATATTCCCAATGCTCTAGCCTTACAGATTTGATTTTTAAAAGAATACATTCTTATGAGCAGATACATTTATATAACAAAAAACTTTATGTACTAAAAAAAATTAAATACTACTCTTAGCAAATATTTTTGGAATCTACAAATAAGTATATTACAAAGATAGTATAGAGATATAAATCTGAACAGTGTTGGAGAAAAAGTAATTTGCAAAGAAATTTAGATATTTAAGATGTGTTTACAACTGCTCTTGTCAAAGCACGCTGTCTTACTGCTAAGATTCATGTTTAATAAAGACAAGTGCAGGTACTGTATGTAAAACAAAAGGAGTTCAAGGTGAGCTCTGCAAATTAGTAGCATTGACGTACAGTCCCTCTTCAATTAAATGATCTTCACAGGAAAATTAATGGCTAATTTGAAGTGTAAGATGAATTTTATGCTTAAAAAAAAGCCCTAGTGATAGCTTTTGCCAAAGCCCTTTTGACAAAAGAGGAAATCATATAGAAATCTTTCCTGCCTTTGTGCTGGAGATACAGGAGCTGGCTCCTTTAACTCCCATTCTGCTTTGTTTTGGCCAGTTAGTATGAAGAAATGGAAATGGGGATACTGGAGAAGATGAGATTCTTAGTCCTAAGTTACATCTCCTTCAATACTAGACCATAATTGATACTCGATGAGGGGAAATAACATTGGAACAAGTATTTGAATGATGGCTTAGCTGGTATGTTCTCTCATCTGGGGTTTCTTGCACTATGTGCATGTTATGTGTATGTTAATAGACTACTCCCTTATGTATTTTCTTTCGTTTACACTTCTGGTATCCAAAACAACTTGTGGCAATGAATTTCACAAATTAATAAATAAAATAAGGAAAAAATTTCAATGTAACTACTAAGTTGTTTATGTAACAAGAGAATTATTTTGGCACTTCATGAATAAAGCTCGTATTTTCATACTTCATATATTGTGTTATACATTTAATATTCAGATATACTCATCACAAAAATGAAGCTATAATTTCAAGAAATTAATAAAATGTCTTATTGGTTGTTTTTACAGCCACATAACAAATTACAAAATAAGTTTTCCCCAGACACTGAAATCTGATTGCAAAGTTGCCTTACCTGAAGTTCCACTTCATTTGTCAGAGACAGTATTAAGTGGTGTTTATAGTCTCTCTAGGATTTTTAGCTTATTTTATGACAGTGACTATATTTGCAATCAGTGTATAGCCCTGCAAAATACCATATGGGCAAAAATGCCCATATTTAATTTAAGACAATGAGATTCTCTTTGTTCAATCTATTAAAGTAGCAACCATATCAAGTAATATGACAGCTGTATTACTCAACATCATTGCAGCAATGACATATGGTGAAGCATAAGGACAAACACGCAAATATGCATTTTATCAGAATCAGGGCATTGTCTAAGCTTGAAGAACCCCTTTGTTAGCAGAGCTGTACTTAACAGCAGCGCATTAACCTCTGTATTTATCTGTCAGAGTTTGTTCTTAAGTGAACAAATAAAAGATCCCTTCTCAAAGCAAGTAAAATGGTTAACAAATTGTAAAATATGTTTGCTAAGAAGGAATTATGGCTTCAGTGACCTCAGTAAAACTGGGGGTAGTTCAAAAATATATTGAACAGTTGCCCATGATCAAGTTTTGAGGGGAGAGAGAGAGGAAGGGAAGGAAAGAGCAAGAGGTTAAGTACATTGGATTTGTAGTTTCTGAGTACAGCTTCCATTTTATAAATAAGACACGGTGATGTTATGATACCCTAGAGGAAAGATTAGCCTTCAGCTGTGAGACAGCATCAGGTATTGGTCATATCATACTTCTTATGGGAAAACAGAGAGGGGGAAATATCACAATATTAGAGCATATGATCTTTAATCTGTTTAAAATGGGAGAAAAAGGTTTCAAAGCTGCTTCCATTTTCTGTTTGAAAAAATATTAGGAATCAAATGTAGGATTTGAGACTCTTTACTTGCCAATGCAGAATACACAGATATTTTAAATAAATACATTTCTGAAGTGGCTTTTCAGAAAAGGCCATGTTTGTTTTAATTCAAACTCAATGTTTGAAACATCTTGGTGAAGACTGTTTGCTGTTAAAGGAAGGTTCAGAATATACTTCATGCCTTCAGCTGATAGTATTCATTCTGCTTTGTTGAGAATGAGAGAAGAGATTTCTAGCTTAAACTAGCTGTTTCTGAGGACCCACCAACAGTAATCCATCCTGGTGTCTTGCCTCAGTGTTTACAGCAAAGCACAGGAACTAATCCTGTGCTGGATCAGGGCTTCTGAGCCCCAAACACTTGGGTTTTGCTGCTGGAGGGTGCAGGGCTAAACTCCCCCAATTAAGAAGCATGTCCCCTGTTTCTTGCTCAGCTGCCAAGGTGAAGCAGCCTCCATGCAGCCTATGCAAGTGCAAAATGTGGCCTGTGCCTTTGAGATACTATGATACAAAGAAAAATTGGTTTTAACAAATAAAAAGCAGAGGTATAACCCAGCACCCTGGGGCATGAATGGAATGAAGTTCATGAGCCCCTGTGCTGAGCACTACCTGGTGTCCCTTCCCAGTACAAAGTAAAAGGAAAGGGAAACCTGTTGATGAGGATGGTGGTTGCAGTCTGGTTGAGAGTGGCAGCCACAGTCCTGTTGAGGTTCTGGTCCTCCTCTTGATCTGACAAGTGGTACCTGAAGTCTCCAAGCCCCAAGATTATCTATGCTCAGGTTCAGATGGGAATGCCCAGTACCTTCCCTAGGGCAATGAGTTTCACAGTAGGTGATTTAACTCTGTGAGTCATGGCATATTTTTGGAATCCTTGATGGCCCATGAGCAGACATGACCCCTAAGGCTGGGTGTGAAGGTGTTGTTGCCTCCCTAGAGGGGAGTTATCACACCTGAGTCATTTGTATGAAGACAGGAAAACTCCCCCATCTCAAAAGGTTCTTAAACACCCAGCTTGTAGCCTGAGGTGTCAGGTGTGCCCTGAACAGCTGCTTCAAGTGATCCATTTTGAACAGTTCATGAGAAATGTTATAGAGGGTATAGAATACAGAGTCTTGGTGACACTCACACAGTGATAAGCTGATCCTGGCTGCTGCAACTAGGACAAAGTGTAACTCTGCATTCATGTGCATTGAGTGACATGAGAGAAATTTCAAAAGAGCAGGAACAGGCCCACCATGATCTTTCCCCCAGTCAATTTTTCTGAAGGAGAAACAGTACCCATTCTGTTGTTGTTCTGAGCATTTCTTGAGCCATGAGAAAAATGGCTTTCTGTTTGCTTTGAGCACAAAGCAGCTGAACAGTGACTGCAGCCTGGTCCCAAAACTGTGTCAAATTCACAGTCTGTGTGCTGGGTGACATAATACCAAAGTCTTCACAATTATATGAGTAAAACATTTAGTGCTGTGTAGCTTCTTAACTAAACAGGATGATTTGAGCTTGTGCTTCATTCTTTTTCTTCCTCCTCATCGAATAAAGATCACATCGTTTGAAAAATGGAGATTGCCTTGAGAGGGTTCCAGACCAATAATGAAGTAATTCAGTATTAGTACCTAAATCCCCATGGAAGCACAAGTCAAGCTGAAGTATTATGCATGAGTTGGTAGATCTTCCATATGTTGTTTGTACTTACTCCCTCAGGCATTGGGCTATAAATAACAGAAACTGGAATGCAAAGTAGTGCTCATCAGGGACAATAAAAGCAATAACTTGGAGATTCATTCATAAATACGGCTGGAGGGGACCTGTCTTTGCAAAAGACAAACCTCCTTGCACTAATCCTTACTGAAAATAGGTGCATCTTTTTATTTTTTTAAATAGTATAAATTTGGGGATTTTTTTAAGGGGCAAAAAGCCCAACTCAGTCTTTGAAAATCAGTTTTAGCACTTAGCAGCTCAGACAGCTGAGGTAAGAGCATAGATTCACAGAATGGTTAAGGTTGGAAAAGACCCTCAAGATCATTGAGTGCAGCCATTACCATGGCACCTCTGTGTTCACCACTGAAACCTCTTCCCACGTGCCGCATGCACATGTTGTTTGAACACTTCCAGGATTCCACCCCTTCCCTGAACAGCCTGGACAGGTTATCTTATGACCAAATGGGATCTTTCTTTCATTTGGTGGTCTCGAGGCTCTGTATGATTAAACCGAAATTAGACAAAAATTACATGTCTTTATAATGTAGACTATATTATCTTGTGGGGCTTAAAAAGCTAATAAATAGTAAATACATATATATATTAGAAGAGTATAATAAATTACATATATATGCACACACCAAAGTTAAGACAATTATGTGACAATTACTGACTAATTTTATAACAATTAAGTAACTAATTATTAAAAATTTCTCTAAGTATTCTAAATTCTTAGGACTCATTCTTCTCACTGTGCAAGATGATGATTTATAGTCTATTTGTCAACGTAACTGATAGAAGAATGGTTCTGTGTTTGTTCTAAGTGCTAAGAGTAGCACTGGGTTTAGGTATCTATAAGCTATTTTATAGCAATCTCAGTGTTGTGGTGCAGGTTTTGGAAGGATTTTAAGGGGCTTTTATGGACCATGTCAAGAAATGTAATGTGAAGTGCAGTTATCCTGGGAAAAACTGCTAAGTGAATGGGGCCACAGAACATCAAACTGATTTCTCACCCTAATGTTGTCTTTCTAGGTTCCTCTATAATCATTTCTTGTACATAAAATAAATTGCTGCAGTAATTAAATTTTCCAAGACTAGTTGAACATATATTCTGTAATACAGATTGTTACTGTTTGCAAAATTTTAATCTGCTACATCTTTAGTCTCCTTTGAATACTTAAGGAAAAGAATTCCATGTAAATGGATGCACTAATCATAGCTGATTAAAATGCATTAATTTTGCATCACCAAATAATCATCATTAATTTAATTCCAGTACACCATAAAGCAGCTAATTCCTCTTCAGCCAGTTCATGTTTGAATTGATAAGTGAGTTGAAAGTACTTTAGAAAATCTCATTGTGTGCAAAGATATGGTCTGTTTTTTGTGTATGAGGTTTATTTCTTTAATCAATTAAATGTAATAAACAATATGATAAGATAATGCTGAAACTACACAGGCAAACACAAATCATAAAATGCCAAGTGAAGCATCCCTTGTGAATCACTACTCTTCAGTATTTCTCCCAGTTTATTCCCTCGGGGCTACACTTTAATCCACTGTGCCTAAGCACTGTTATTAAATCCTCAGCAGAACTAGTGATATACCTGTAGCTTTAATTTACAGCTGCTGTATTTTAGGGCCTGTACAAATTAGATAGTGTTCTTTATTTACTACATTGTCACAAACACTTCTTATGTAATCAGATTATCTATTTTTTTTAATTAGTTCATGCTAATTTTCTATCACACCAATTTTTGAAAGTCCTTCCTGAGACTTTCAAGTAACGCTTTCTCTCTAGCTTGGCAATTGCACCAAAAATATCTCTGCTATTCTAATAATGGTTATTTATCTACCGCTTCCTACCTTCCATTCTGTGAGAACACCCAGTGTTTGCTCATGAAATAGGGAGTTAATCGGCTTAATGAGACATTCTAAATGGCTTCCATAGATCTAATTTATTAATAATTCAGTGGATACTCAAATGGCTAACATTAGTTGCAATCTCTCGTCCTGCTCCTTGTGTTGGGTACCGTAGCTACTGTGTAGTGAAAATATGGCTTGAGGACATGGATAGAACTCAGCAATTCTTTTTAAAAATACTGGTTTTAAAAATATTGTGCTGCTTGCATTTCAGGGGGGAAACACAATAGATGCTATTATTCAGCTAGAAATTTATAGATTCAAAGAGAGGTGGTGAATTCAGTGTTCAAAACGTATATAAGGGTTGCTAGGATTATTAATTTCTTGTTCTATATCAGCTCTATGCGTGTGAGGGTAAGTGTTCTTATCTTTGAGTATAAGTCAGTACACCTGAGAAGTGACATCTGTGCTCCTGAGGTGACTCAGGAATCCCTCCTTCGTTGGCAGACAGGAGGTAAAAGTGAGCTGCATTCTGAAATTATAGATATCACTCTTTGGGTGGGATTTGGTAAATTAAATTCTGTAGAAATCAAATAATATGTTGTAATTTAAAACCGGATGGAACCTTCAGCATCTGCTTTAAGAATTTACTAATACTTTTGAGTATATTCAGGCAGCCTGGTGATTTCAGTAACTTCCAAAATCTATTACATGAACAGAATTTTTTAAAGTCCTTGTAAACTAGTGTTTTAATTCTAGTGAAAGAAATGGAAATGGACAAGAAGGGGTAAAAGGGGTAAGAGTTAAGGTTTTAAAAGAATTCAACTATAAAAAGATAAATAAAAAACCTTGGTACCTATATATCCATTGTTATATTTCTAAATATAATTGGAATCCCAAATTAATTAATTATTTATTTGCTTATTTTATTCAGTGTGTTCAGTATTCATCTTTTTGGAACTTTGTGATCTCTCCTCCTACACTATGTAGGTGTTTCAGTTTTTTGAAAAAAGGAAATTGTACTTCTAAGTAAAAGAAATGAAGTGTTTTTATCCATCCTTGTATCAAAATAGAATGCTTTGTCATTTTATTCCATCACATTTCTATAGCTATGCATAAAATAGTGACAGTGAGAACAAACTGTACCTAGCCATGCATTTGTATAAATTCCCTTCTTTTAATCTTGTATTCATCTGCTTCTCTGTGTATTAGGATTATGTATTACCACAAGAAGTTACAGATTTCTATAATGCTTCAAGTAAAAGGCTCTGAATTGGAGCAACTTATTGACAGAATCTGATGCAACATAGAAAATCTATCTAAGTTAAAAAAGCAGTATCTTATGTTGCAGGAAACAGTTTTATTACTAACAAATTTCAAAATGTGTTGAATATATGAAATTGGGATAATGGCACCCAAAATCTCATTAAGCATTCCTGTTTTGTCGTTGTAAAATCTGTCATTATAAAAGCAAAATTTAGCAGTCATTACTGTAGTACTGTTGCTGGAAAAAAAATTCCTTTGTACATCTTAGTATGGCAGTTAAAAATCCCTGTGGGGAATTTACTTTGGATCCTTTGTAGCAGCAGCATAAACTAATATATTCCAAGGAAGTTAAACAGTCTGTGACTGTTCCAACCACATTTTGGATAATTCCCAGAGTGTCACCTCCAAAAAAAGTCTAACACCATGGGTTGCAAAGCTGGAGTGAGAAGTGCCTTTAACTGGAGGGTAACACTGAAGGCAGCAGAGCTCTGTGTGGGGCTGTACGTGCCCCTGGACTGCGCACGAGGCGTTCTAGTCAATACTGTGGCTACACAAACATGGGAGCCAGGCATCTTAAGGGATTTAAAGCTGCTTGAAGTCTTTGGATGGGCTGCACATATTATTAGTTTACAAATGCAAAGCACTGGATCTCCTGGATCTCCTCTGTGCTGGCTGTCACAGCCCTGGTTTGTTTATTGGCCCAATCCTGATGGTGTCATTCCTATTTCAGGTGCCCCAACAGGTACCGAAGGATATGCAGGGAATTGTGTGTAAGCTCACCACTGAGCGTGGAGAATATCTGATCTCTTCCTGTAAGAATCCATACACAGAGTCTGTGCCATTGTTTTCTGCTGACAGTCCTCTCTTGTCAGATTCCCAAAGCCTGTTGCTGTTCCTCATGTTTGTACCCTGTAACACAGATGATGGTGGTTGTGGTTCAACTGCCACTGGTGGAGGTGTAAATGTTTTGCCTAAATCAAAGGTTCAGGTTCAGTAGATCTCAATGTGTCTATTGTATATGGAAATACAGTTAAAAGTCATTGAGCTTGATAGAAAGTAGGCAAAAAAAATTATAAACCATTCTCTTTTCAATGAATAGATCCGTGAATATGTCATTATAGGTGGAGAGTAGGTTGGCACTAATGATTATTCCACATATGTACTTTGCTGGTGGATTTTGTTTCTAATGTTTAATGCTCCTGAATGTTTTGGTGGAAGGAAAAGATATGTTTAACAGTCAAAAAAATTTTGGTTTTTCTTAATTATTTAAATGCCAATAAGCCAGGATTTAAGTGAAAGCCTTAGGAAAAGAGATCATCAGGTATCAGAACCCCTGAGTAGCACAAAGTAGAATCACGTGAAAGATCATTTATCCCCAAGTCTTCCATATATAAGAATTTCTGTGTTGTACCAGTTTATTCAGGTTTATTGGCAAATGAGAAGTTTTGCAATGAATTTTTCAATATACTGTAAGGGTGTTGAAGCATGGGTGTCCAAAGATAGAAATGAGAAATGGCCTTCAAGCAAATCAGAGACCTTTCTGGAACACAACTATAGCTGTGGTTTTATTGATATTGCTGAGGAAATGTATTTACTAGACCCATTACTTTGCCATATAAATCCTATTTTATAGTAACAGGCAGAACAGTGGGAAGTTCTGCTGATTTCACTGCTCAAGTTATTGATGTGGCCCCTCTTTCTATATGTAGGAAACGAGGTGGCCCATTTTATTTTCTAGGTGTTGAATGTATTTATAGTATTTCTCGCAATGTATTTCCTGTTATCAGAAGACATTATGTAGTCAATTAAAACAGTGACTCTTTCTTTCCTTCTCTCCTGCCCCTATCCTGTCCTTGAAATAATGTCTGTGCCTTTTTTTTTTTTTTAGTAGCATGATACTTTGTATTTTGATGAACATTGATTTCATTTGTCTGGAAAAAACAAGGAAAACATTACTTTTGCTGCTTCTTGCTATTAAGGGTATTGGTTTAGAAATGTATGGTTTTAGAAACCCCCAGGGGGAAGATAAAAAAGAATTTATGGGCATAGAGTATGACTGGGCTTTGCTTGCTGACTGCAAATCCTACAGGGATGGCGCCTTGCTAGCAAGAACTTCCCTGCAGATGTTGATGGGTTATGACACCTCATTCGCAGAACCACGTTGTAGCAAACAAATCAAGGATCAGCACACAGGCACCCCAATGCAGTGATCTGCACATTGTCTCCCTCTGTTTTAAATTATGAGCTGAGGGGCTCATTCTGCTACAACCCAGAGCTGGCACTGGCTCTGCCTTCTGGTAGCCCTTCTGAAATCTGAAAATTCCCTTCACTGTAAACTAAATAAATACATATGGAGGATGGAAAAGCAAGAAGCAATTCATAACAAAATGACCTCTTCAATTATTAACTGGCAAAACTCCCAAAGGCATTAAAATAAATGAACCGTAGCATGAATCAAAAAGGCAAAAATGATAACTTGGGACTTATACTTTATAAGTTTAATTAAATATGAATGGATTGCTGAAACAGCATATGACTTCCTATACTATTATTGCTAGAAATAATTTTAGTGATTTAAAGATAGAAATTGAATGAGAGGTTTGACTGTATCTCATCTAATTCCATTATTCACGGCTACTTTCCTGTTGTCCCTGAACTGCATCAGTTGCCACTTTGCAATTGCATTCCCTGCAGAGTGCGTGTGCAATTCTCAATTTAGCTCGTTTTCCAGCTGTTTATACATGAAACCCTGCGAGCATTTTAGAAGCATTTTACTGCCATTTTACTGCTGTTGCTTTGTAGAGCCTTTCATCAAAATGGAATGAATAAGGAAATAAATTTTGAAACAATTGGAAGGAATAGAGCAAACATCTTAAAAATTAGCACTGAGCAGCTTGGAGTGTTGGACTGTGGTACGTGGTGCTACTTTGGTCACCAGACCTCAAACTGCTAAGACATACTGACAAGTCGTGTCTGATCTTTGCCAGCTGAACTTCACACTTTCTTAGGTCTGCAAGTCCAGCTAGTAAAGTGGATGAAAGAAAGAAGAGAGATGTAATAGTCTTTCCTATTTAAAAGCAAAAAAAAAATTAAAAAAATATATCACTCTGCTTTGAAATGTTTTCTAGGAATAATTCTTTAGGCTTTGTGATTAAAATCTTCCTTTCTGTTTCAGAGGCTTTTGCAGAAAGCTCAGATATATTACAAAGAATTTTCAATGGAATTTTGTAGAAAAAAAGGAACAGAATCTAACATTATGGAATTCTTTATATAAAGATAAAACTAAAGGGAAAATAGATACATTGTGCAAGTGCTTGTGGAATTTCTGCCTCAAAGCTGAATTCTGCTCATCAAATGATGTTGCTCATAGCCATCTGAATTTTTAAATCCTCCCCGGTATTCAGGGAAACAATCTTAATTACTTTGAAGGCATTATGTACTTCAACTGTTTGGATACCCAGAAAGGGCCAGCAGCACCCACAGAGCAGCTGACGTGGCTGGCACAGTGAATGCCCATCACTACATCAGAAAGTGGAGAGGTGATTCCACTTAACTAGAATTTGGTATATACCATCATAAAAGCTCTTTTGTAGAAACTTAGTTTGCCTTCATTTACCCTTTTCCATGCTCAGAATGGCATTCTCACACTTTACATGAACAATAAATTAACTGGAATATAAAAGAACAGAGACATAAACTGACAGTGCTCTCTTTTGAATACAGTGCTTTTAGCATGCATGAGAACAGAAAAATACACGTGACTTTAAACAGCCAAAACCTCTGTGAAGGGTTGTACTGAAGTCAGATAGCCAATCATTGGGCATGCTGGTGAATAATACGGATGCAGAGACCACTATAGTCCCACTTTTCCCCCTTGCATGCACAAATATCTATATTTGCTCACACAAATCTAAAATCTCTAGAGAGAGCAGCTGAGAAGGAGAGATTTCTAATCAGAATAATATGAGGGAAAGCAAATACAAACTGCTGCTATGAGATATCAATTATTCCATTTATTTTCATTTATTCTTGCCTTTAATTGTGTTACTGATTGTTGGCTGAATGACTGCATATTGTCTGTCTTGAAGGAAATCTAAGTTACATCAAATTCAAGGCTAAGTGATGAAGATCAAAGGTCTCCCTGGAATACATATACAAACCAAATTCAATGTATATAAAAATCAAAGTTATATACATAAAGGCATTTTTCTCAAAAAAAGCACAAAAATAACAAAGAGATGTCATAAACTGAACAGTACAGTGAAATACATCATTCTTCTATACAGTTGTGAAAGACAGTAGAACAGAAAAGATAATTCTCTACACTTCCCAAGAAAATAAATATATTGGTATGATATTCCCCAAAACAGTTAATGAAACTATTTAAATATGCAAGATTGTACTTAACAGAACTTAAGTGAACTGGTAAAAAAGCAATAATCTCTGTCAATTTATTCTGTTGGAATTGGATAAAAATAAGGCAAGTGCCCAGTAGAAGAGCTGTGATATTTTTAGTTTGTGTTGAAAATGAATGTGGTCTACTTTTGCATTCCTTGAACATGCAAATTCCTACTGAAGCCAATAGAATTTCTAGGTGAGGAATATATCTGAATCGACCCCATAATTTAATCAAAATGTTGAAGTGTGAGCATTTCGCAAAGTAAGCTGTAAATCAATGTGACTCAAGAAAGAGAATGTACTAAAAGCACAGTGCCGTGGTGGAGAATATGGATGGGCAATCAGAGCAGAAACACTGTGACTTTAGTCACTGAAAGGGAATCTGAAATGCGACTTCAAATGTACCAAGTTAAACCCAAATTGACATAATCAACAGTATCAACCACATTGAAAACAGAAATATGCTGTTAGAAACATTTCACAATTCATAGTTTTGTTCTGATTATTGAGAATGACAAATACATTTAAAAATAAAGCAGACAATCACATAGATGTGATTCCTTTGTGTAGATAACAGGATAATGGGCTTCAGAATGAGCAGAGCTTCCTACCAAGTTACCTGTTGGTAGGAAAAGGGCAAAAAATAAAGGGTATTCTGCTCTTGTACTTTGTGTTTTACTGACTGTGGCTGACTCGATGCAGCTCTGAAATGAGGCACTGAGAAGTAGCATTGCAGTCTCGGATTTGATGGTTTCTGCACCGGGTGATGATGAGTGAGATCTTTGTTTCTGCCCCCTGGACACTGAGATCTACCCCCAGAGGGCTGCCACTAAGTGTGCAGCTCATATTTACACTGTGGAGCTGAAACAGATTTTCAGAATGCGTGAAGCATGCAGGTCTAGATTGGAGGGGTTTGTGTTTTTCAGGGTAAAATGAGACACAGAGCAAGGGTTTGATGTTCAAGGTAACATTGATATGAGCAGATTTTAAGGTGCTGGGTAGTGCCTGTAGGAATTGGCAGGAACAGAGGTGTTATCACACTGAACCACAAGTTTCATCCAGTCTTGGAAGATGGACTGAAAGATGTGTATTACTCCTAAAAAACGCATATGGATCAATGTCTTTATAGCTGGTTCTTACTCTCTAAGATGCAATAAGCAGCACAACTAACATGAATGACGCCAGGAAAGTGCTGTTTGTGTCTGAGATGTTCCTCTCTCTTGTCTTTTCAGAGATTTCCTACCGTGACAGCTTAGAAGACACCCTCTGACACAGATGTGCATCAGGCTCTGTTTTAATTTATTCTTTTAGCTTTGGAGGGATTTTGTTGTCCTCATCTGAAATGTATTTTCAATCTTTTACATCCTGCATGTCTCAAAACTTTCTCAGGCTTCTTTATTCATATTAAAAATCTCCAAAGCTTACTTGTCTGCCCATGGAATTTCCTATGTCACCAGTGCTCCACTTTACACTTAAAAAAATCAAGATAAAAACTTGCTGCTTTTGCTAATCAGAAGGCGGCTGTAAACATCAAAACGCATTTTTTTCTTCCTTCCCTATTTTTTTTTTGTGCTTAGGTAGTTTGCAACCTTGATAAGATCAGACAAATAAGCGTGGGAAGCTGTTGCCTGTGATATGGAACCATTAAACTATTCTCCTTGCAGAAAAAGCAGTGATCACAACATCTCACATCTGTTCTTGTTCAACCTTAGAGCGCAAAAGGAAATGAGATAATACGGGGAGGGGGGGTAAAAATCCCCAACAGCTCACTGTGCTGCTGCACTGGATTGCAGATTCCACAGTTTTCTTCCTGCTGTGAAATCACTTTCCGTACTGGCTTAGAAATTATAACGAATGTAGCAGTGTCCTAAATGTGTATTTAAGTTCTAGGCAGAAGTAGAGCAAACTGCTGTGAGATTGTCTGAAAAAATGCTTCCCCAAAGAAGTCAAAGCTTCTTTATGGTCTGGATACCCCTGGTTATACCAGTGACTGCTGCTGATGAATGGTGCTTGGGAAGGAAAAGGCTCCTGTATCCCTTTCATTTAAAGATTAATTCCATGTCAAATCAAAGTGCTTTCCTTGCACTGTCAGTGTCTGTCATTTACTCACCTAGAACATACTCCAGGGGTTACAGTTCATTTGTTTTGCTTGATTTCTAAGGAGCAAGAAGGATCCAGTGTTATTGTCTTGTACATTATTTTAATCTTTGGCCTATATTAAGACCTCAGGAGAGGGTCAATACTGTCTTGCTATTCATCACTTAAACTCCAGATACCAAACACCTTGACTTTTGCCTCTAAAGATACTTGGCTGTGGAAATCTGATTTACTCCCCCAAAATTATAAAGGTTTGCTGGATATATGGTCAGCTTCTTCACAGAGATCACCATCAGAAGAGCATAGGCATAATCACCAGTCTCTTTAAAAGAATAGAATAAGAACCCAACTGATTTTTAGGGTATCTGAGCATAATTTTTCCAACCTTTTTAAGACAAATTTTACCAGAAAAAAATAGGTGCCTTATGAAAGGGTCTTTCTTGGGTTTGCTCCTGTTAGGTAGATTATCCTAACCTTTAACCCCAAAGTACAGGTATACTGTGTTACCACTACACGGAACTGCCAAAGATCAGTTTTTGTTCCTCTTGCATGCTGAAACTTCATGGGTATTGTTTTGTTTTCTAATTGTTTCACTCAGGCTGTAGTTTGTGACTTAGTCTTTCACACCATTCTCATTAACATGTTTTAAGACCTCCCATTTTCTGCTTAGGTGGAATGTTTATCAGCTGTGTCTTCATTAACAACTCATGGGGTGCAACAGCTGCGCTTTGTGGAGTAACACCATGGGTGGTGAGCAGGCCCATGATGTATTTTTTGAAGCTTCTGCTTTGGACTATTCTCTGGCTGTATATAAACTCTGTCTGTGTAGGTGCCAGCTGCTAAACATTGTTGGTTAAACTTCACCCTATAAATTTTCATGAGCTCTGTAGGCAGAATAGTGTAAGAAACAGACATAAAAAACAAAAAGAAGCATCAGTTCAGTATGTGTCTCCTTCGTGTGTTTAATGGTTCAGGCTGCTGGATACTCTAATTTTCCAAGGTGCCAAACAACATCATCTCTAGGCAATACAGTTTAACGTAGGAGACTTAAGTGCTTTACCTCCCCTAGCAAGGGGAAAACAGCAGTGAATTTTGACTAGATTACTTCTACCTTTTTGAAAAAGTTTCCTATTAAATCTAAATAAGCATTTTTTAATGTTTAAAAACCTGTTTTGAAGTAATGTTTGTTGTTAATTCAAGACATTTTGTTTTTCTCTTGGATTAGAGGAAGTTAAATGTAAAGAGTAGTAACTTCTTAAGAGCAAAGAAACATTTTGGAACACTATGTTTTAGAAGATTGCTTTCTTTTTTTTGGCTTCAAAAATGACAGCCAAAATTAAGTAACAGCAAGTCTGTTGTACTCCTGTTCCTCCCAACATGTAGAATAAGATTTTAGAGAAAAATACAATTAAATTATTTTTGTAATGGAAAAAAAATTAGATCTAAATCTTTCTTGTAGTGTAGCTTTCTGCTCTGCTGTAGCAGAGTGCTGAGGAAAAAGAGCAGGAGCTTGAGATGCTAAAGGCAAACATAACAGGAATTCAAGAAAAATGTTGAATGTCTTTGGACAAATAATGTCATAAAAATAGAATTCATTAAGATCAGCAAACAGATCTGTATTTATGGACACTAGTGAGCAGATCTGAGTCAAACAGAGGAACTAGGCCATGCATCACTTTAATATTAAGAAACCGAGTTCGTAAGCAGTGGGAAAGGTGAGAGAATGAAAGAGGGGTGGAACAAGTCATAGCGTATTTTTAGGCAGAAGCACAAACTTAATATTTGTTTCCTGTCTGGGTTGGAATAGATAAAAGCTGAAAAAAGCTGCCAGTTATCTAAATTGATACATGCTCGGCTGGAATAAAGAGGAGTTTTGTAATTTATTTTGTTGAGCTCTTTTCCAGTTGTTTGTAGCTGCCACATCTAATTGTGCTTGTGTAGTCCTTTAATTTGCATGAAAGAAGATAACATAATTGAAAAACTCAGGAGTAAGACAAGTTCAGATTACTAGCAGAAGCAAGTTAATTTGTTATTCATTAAATGCTAATGAACCTGGCACCTATGTTTTATTTGTTTCACTCAGTTTGAAATTGGAAAGGTCTTGTAACACAGCTAAGTCTATGATAAACAGAGATGTTAAATTAAACTGTTGTTTTCCCTGATGTTCCACTAGAATAAGCAAGTTTGTAAAACTGGGTAACTATAAATACATGCATGTGGTGAAGCATCCTTGAAAGGCAAACCTAAACCAGTTAGGAACTGATTCCCATATTCGGATTCCTTTGAGTGCTGTGGCTGGACTTTTCCAGCCTTCGGGGCCCCATTTGGTGTGGCTTCCATGCGGAATGAGTCAAGTGTTAATGCACTAAAACTTACACAGCTTAAAATCCAGGGACAGAGCTTGGCTTTCGCATCTGTTCCGGTTGTGCTGCCACTACAGCTGGATATGAGCTCATGAACTAGTCTTTAATTGCCACTGATGCTCTTGATAACATTTCAGAAAGGGCTGAAACGAAATCTTCAGTTGTTCCCAGAAGTGCCAGAGATGTGCAGAAATCTGTGGCTTATTTCCCTTTCAACTGCTAAAAGGAGTTTTGAAAAAACTATTTGTGTTCATGCATGTTATATTCATTATTGTATTTCATTTTGGCCTTAGTGTCTTTCCTGCTTAACTCTTTAAAGCAGCATGAATCATACTTAGCCTTAGGGGTTAAATTGTGTGACTTGCAGGGCTAATTTGTATTTGGTTTAATTTGGTTGTTTATGTGATATTATACTGAAAAAGAAAATGAAACTTTTTAAAAAATATTTCTGAGGACAGTTTGGTATCTTCTTGTTCTGAAAAGTTGCTTTTCATTTTGTCTGAGCTTCATTTACTGCACCTTTAAAATACGTACAGACTGGAAAGCAAATACATTGTATTTAAAACATATCCCTAACTACAAAATATTGAAAAATGTCCACAGATCCAGGTCCAAAAGTCGTCTTACCCATGCTCAGCATGGCTTCTACCACTTGTTTGAAGGATAATTCTTTTTCTTGAATATGGCAGAGAAGGAATAAAATACTGAATAAAGTAATTTGACTACCTTCTAGTTTGATTCAAGATGAATAGTGTGCATACACTCAAAATTATTCATGTGGTAGGTTTTGTTTATGTGGAAATGATTTCAGATTGACTAAAAGTTGAAGAGAAATTTGCTTTATTCTATTTGTGGTGATCAGATAAGACAGTATAAAAAATATTTTATGGACTCACTTAAATTTGAGGGTGTTCCCATCTGAAATGAGATATTTTAAAAATTTATGAGAAAAAAATGCCTCTAATGTATGTGCTATAATTCATTGTTGCTATTTTTATATATAATGTCTTATAAACACTTAGCACTTCCTCACCACGTTTCTTATCAAGCTATAGTTGCAGAAGTAAAACACAAAATAGTCAAAAGCTAAGCTGCAAATATTTTTTTCAATTTATAATAGACATGAAGATAGTCTTTGTTTTTTATTCTTTCACCTCTGCTATAAAGCAACAGAAATAGTTAATTTGAAAACTAAGCTTGATCTCTAAGCTAACCTGACAAACTGACAATGGAAAAATTGAATAGATTAATTTGATTTATGATTTATGCTGTGTTAGGAAAGAAAAACAAATAACTTTGTTCTAGTAAGTGGTGGTGTTTGAATCTTTAAAAGACTGAAATTCTCCAGACATGGTTCCTTAACACAAAGATGCTAGTTGTTTTCAGAAGTCAATCCCTATGTTTTGAAGCCTGCCCTTCATACTGAAAGCATCATTTTTATTTTCTTCCACTTCAGTCCATGACTAGTGTACTGCTACTTTGTGTACACTTGCTTGCTATGTGTTTTCCTCTCTGCTGAAGGCAGATAATGGCTCTGTTGGGGGAAAAAGAGAATCTGTTTCTGAGAGAAATGAGGAAATGGGCATGTTATTGTGCTGAATCAAGGAAATTACTGCTATTTTGCTCTTTCTTATAGAGGGGAACAAAACCTGTACAAGAGCTTTTGTCAAGAGAAGACCTCAGCTCTCCCTCATGAATATCCCTGGATTTGACACTGGTTAACACCATAATGTGTATGTTTTATATTCTGAAGTAACATCCCTCTTCTCCAAGACCAAACAGAGACTCTCAGACATCATCCCACCCAGACTTCCTGTATTTCTGAGCCTTCTTGCTTCTGAGGGAGGTACCCATTGTGATCAAATGCATTATTTAAAAATTAATGTATAAGGACAGGTGAAGACATTCAACCTTAAATGAGCATCAGTCTGATACTTTCTGCACACTGAATGAATGGAAATGTTTGAGATAATTTTATGCAGCAAATTTGTTGGTATCTCTTTTGGATTATATTTTTGAGCTTCTTGGAGCATCAGATCCTGATTTTGTGTAGATGTACAACCCATTCCATTGGGATTGGTAGGTCCATGACAGCTCCAGTTCTACTCATCAACCACCACCCTTTTGACCCAGGCCTATCTGTCATACACAGGTGAGCCCATGGCTGGCTGGGAAAATTCCAAGGAGCCCTATATATCCCACTACAACTTTCTTTTACTTGTAGGATTAATTATATTTCTAGTAGGCGGTGACATGTAGGACTATATTAGCATCTTCTCGATCATATCAGTGAACATATCTGCTAACATGGAAATGTCTGGACAAAGCTTTCATGTGACACTAATGTGATATTCCTGCCAGTTGGCATATATTCGATTCTGGTTTAGTGTCAAAGTTAGGCTTCAAAATTCATCCTGGGTGTGATGGAATGGGTGCAATAAAATCTCTTTTACAATTTTATTATGCACCTCAAGAAAAAAATAATTGCATTAAATGCTGAAAGCCCAATTCAGTTGTCTTGAGTAGAATATTTGGCTCTTCAGTCATTAGCATAAAAGAATGGGAAGTATAAGCAAGTAAGGGACATCACTTTTTCAGGGACAGAAAAAATTTTCAACATACTTCTCAAATAGTGAGTTATACAATAAGATATTTCAGATAAAAGATAAGACACAGCAGTCTTCCAATTGTATCCTGTTTTGATAGTGCCATTCCAGAAGGTATCCTCCATACCAGCTCAACTGCTGCAGCTTATAGATATAGCATCACCTTCTAGGTCTTTCTCAAAGAAACAGTATCTCCAGCACTGCTACACCATTTGTTATGCCAGTATTATTTGCTACGTGCCAGTATCTGAAAATGTAGCTGAACTACATCACAGTTTGATCCCTGGTCTGCAGTTCCAGTGATTGTTTCTCCTTTGCAGATGGAGATTTGTGGGTGTTTGAATCAGGGATGTCAAACTGCAAGATTAGAAATCAGTAGCTAAACTTGTTTGAAATACTTGTCAGAGAAAATATTTTGAAATGCAAGGCAAGCATGATCTCTTAAGGATGACTTTTTTTCCTTTTTTTTTTTTTAAATTATAGGAGTGAAAGGTATTTTAAATGGGTTTTTTTGGGTTGTGAGCTTAGAGGGAAAAAATGAAGAAAACCCATCTACCTTCCAAATCAATTTCTTTCCCTCTTCTTTTTTTTGCATCTCTAGACTAAAACCATAATATTATGTTTTTTAACAAAGACTTTCTGAGATGTACCTCATGAACTGCACACAGCAAAGTAAAAATACATAAACTAAATGAAGTATATACAGGTAATTTAATATCAATATATTAAAATATCTAAATTAATTGAAGGTAATATGCACCTTTGATAAATAGAAAGAATATGACATTATTACCAGAATACAATATCAAAATTTGAAAAATGCTGCATAATTACACTTTTTCACTGTAATTATACAAATTAAAATAACCTAGTTTTCTGTTTTAAAAATTCTTTTGATCAGCCTTGTGGTACAGAAGTTTTCAGTTATCCGTGTGAAAATTTCATTAATTCAAATTGACAGAGACTTGTTTATCAGCAGCTGTCAGCTCAGTATCTCTGTCAACAATTGAGAAAGAAAAGCAAGGAAGTGTTTCAGGTAATATCTGACTAAACTATTGCACAACTGTTTCATTAACAAGAAATCTAGACAATTATTGCCTGCTAATTAGTGGTCATAAAAAGACTGACTGAAAGTAGGATAGTCCTGAGCCTCAGTGTTAAAAGCTATTGTTTTTTGTTGCAGCTTTTGTCCCTTTGTCTAATCTCTTTCCATTAATAACAGCTCCAGAGTTATTTGAACATCAGAGATCAGATAAAATTTTGGAGGATTTTGGTGTTACCATCTGTTAAGGAAAAAAAAAATAATGTTTATCTCAAATCAGACAGTGCTCATCACCAACTTAAAGCTTAGAAGGGCCTTGTATCTTCTGGTGTAGTCACTGTGGTCCCACGAGCACCATTCTGTGCAGTTACTCTGTCACGTAAGTAGGTGAGGACCTGGTATCTCCATAAACCATAATCAGGCTCTGCCTCTGTGTAGCTGCATAAGGGCAGTGCTAAGTCGCAGTTTAGGGTTCACCTGACCATGTGTCCCTTAAAAAGCCCTGTGGGTTTTACTCTGCTCTGCTGGAAAGGCCTGACCGGTGCTGCTTTGTCAGGTGCCTTTTGGGACTGAAGATTTGCAAACACCTGTGTATATCATGGCTAGGGATAGTGCTCTCTTCCATGTTTCTTCTAGAACATCAATAAGCAGCAAGAGGGCTTTGCTGATGAAGTTCGATATGATTTTAAGATCAAATTCCCCCAGCAAAACTGGGAAATATACAGTTCTTCAGAAAGCACATCTGTTGAATTTCTTACATTCATCTCTTGTGACTGGGAGAGTTCCCAGCTCTCTTGGTACTGCTGGATTTATGCCAAGGAAGAAAAACAACTCTTACACATACCCTTTACTCTTGTCTACAGAATATGTGCAGGCCTCCAAACAAAGATCTTTGTCACGATGTCCCACATTCTTCTCTTTCTCTTTGGAGGAAACATTTGGTTATTTTCTCCCAAGCCCAAATACATGCATTATATTATCATATACCTCACTCTCAAAGGAGTTGCTGCTTTAATGAATGAGATAAGGATGACACGAGAAATACCTTTTTATTTTGTTGTTGTGGTAGCTAAGATCATCGCCTCCTGACCCTGGGTAGGAATGTAAAATAAAACTCAGCATTTTTACGTTTAGATGAATGAGCAGCTTCTGTTCCATCTGCCAAGAAGGAAATGCACAAATCTCTTGAACTCCTTCAGTAGTGACTAAACCAAGCTCTGATGGAGTGTCAGTGCTGGTGCTTTGTAACGGGCTATACCATGACCTCGGTGTTATTTAAACGTACTTGCTACAATTCCTGTATTTTTCTAGCAGCTTTTAGGTCTGTGGTGGCAGCTTCTTGAATGACCTTGCTTGCTCTCTTGGCTGCCCACGCTGCTGACTGCTGTGCTGTTTGTAACAAAGCCTGCAGTCCTGGTGACAGATTTCTAGCACAGATTTCTGATGTACTGGTTTGCCCTTCTGGGCATCCCTCTCTTTCATTCTCTCTAATTCAGAAAAGTTGAGGGGAACACTGAATACAGGATAACTTTGTCTCTGCTAATGCTTCACAAAGCATAAATGTGGAGTTATTTTTATCATTTGAGAATATAGAACATTTTCTCCTCGTAGGTAAGATTTCATATGGTGTTTTGAAATTAAAAGGCTTTTCTTAACCTGCAAGAGCTCATCATTAAACACAGCCAAGGTCATATCCCCAGAATGCAAAAAAGAACATTTTAATAAAATATCTACTCACTAAGCAAAGGCGGAAAAAACCAGAAATGGCTTGCACTATGAACTTAAGTTCTAATGAAACTAGTATGCACATTTGTAACAGAATAATACACAGATTCCTCAGATATAGGTTTTTTATATGCATGTTTCTTTATATGTGCATATAAAACCAAGAGTGTAACATCAGGATTGATTAGGAGTGTGCTGTTATCACTAATATCATGCTGTTATCACTAATATCATGCTGTTATCACTAATATCATACATTTTTAGGCAGAGATGTTGTAGCAATGAACCAACATTTAACTGAAGGGGTCACTTTTCTCTGCTAATACAGGATGGGTTAAAGTATACCTGAGTAGACACCAAAATATCCATGACTTCTGCAAATAACCAGCAGGTATAAATGAAAGGAAAAGCATGTTAAGAGCAGGACTCGGTCTTCCTTCTTCCTCAGTACTGATGACACAGGCTTGAGGGTCAACAGAGATGCACGGTTGTAATTTGAAGGGTTTTTTCTAGTTTTGCTCCTAGAAAGAAAAATTTTAGCCTCTTTCTTTTACATATAAGCCCAAAGCAGGAATTGTCTTAGAATAGCCAGTAGTTAACAGGCTTTGGTTAGTAATGAGTTAAAGCAGGTACTCAAGTGAATGTGCACATGCACTGACATAGCATGGATTGAAACAGATCTCTGGGCTTATGTGAGTTGGATTGCATGCTCAGCTTGCAACTCAGAGATAGCCAAAAGAAGAAATTCCTCAGACACAAAAAATTGGCTGCCAGGAATCTGAGAATGTACCTATGAAATAGGATATGGACATTTATGTTCTTAACTTCATTTAACTTCACCTGGGGTGTGTGCTTCAAAAGCACTTCAAAACCTGACACACAGGAGCACTCTGTATTATAAACTGTAATGACCCCTCCTTCAGACAGCATGAAAGATTTAATTTTAAGGCAATTCATTGAGGAGTTTAAAAAAATATAAGAAATTCAAAGTCAATTCAATTACTTTTATACAATTCTATTTCAAAGAAAATTTCCTTACATGTCCTTTTTTTGCTTATTTATATTTTACCAAAAGAATGTGCAGGCTTGATATCATATAGAATCCTTCATTAGCTAGAGAAGTGCAAGAACCTGATGTCAAAAAGCCAGAGTTTCTTGCGAGAGTTCTTTTTACATAATGACTTTCCTACCTAACAAACCTTGAGCCATTTAGCATGGGAAGCATTCTCATTTTTCAGATAACAAAAATTCATCTGCAGTATTTTTTCCATAGCCGTGTAATGAGGCTTGTAGAAACATGACACACAGAAATAGAATGAATAAATCAAATTGTACAGAAAAAAACCCTCAAGGATCTGACAGTAGAAATGACAAACAGCCAGGAGCTCTGCAGCTTTGTTCGTTGTCAGTTGAAAACCATTTTTTTCCCCTACTCCTTAGGAGATTTTAGGACAATATCCCTTTGCCATTGTATTGCCAGGGCAGATTAGGGACTCTGAGATGTGGTGTTTGGAAATGTCTAGAGTTCATTTTGAGGGGGATACTGGAAGAATTGTGAATGAAGGAAGAGGTTGGATTCCCTGAGGCTTCTATGGGATATTTAATTTATAGGTGATAGTTTTGCACCTTGCAAAATGCTTTATGAATGCAAAAATGGTCATAAGAGACTTGCAGAATAAAAAAAATCCACCTCTTCAAGTTTGTGAGTGCTGGGTCTGAAGGCTGGTGGTTGTCTCTAGTTTATCTTCAGTGCAGAGACTTTGCCAGCACAAATGCCAGTGAGGAAGTACCTTTGTTTTCAGCAGCTGTCCACAATCAGTCTCTCTGTTTTAATGAGTCTGAGCTGAAATACAAATGTCAAGCAATTTCTTCTCTCTATCAGAAAGGCTGGGAAAAGTGGAGGTAGAATGATGTTTCCATATGTTCATGGTGTGCAGCAGAGTAGTTCAGCTGTGTTTTAAGGGAGGTGCATAGGATGAACATTAGAAGGAAATGACCCAGAGCCATGGAAAGAGCTCCAAGCACATTCTGATGCATTCCAACTCTGAAGATGGCAGGTCTGGCCAGGCTTCCCACACCTCGGAGTGTCAGGCTGCCTCTCCTCCAGGAAAAGGGAGCTGGCAGGTTGCTGGCAGCCAGGATTGCTGTGCCTGGCTGCTCCACAGGTCACTGGCAGCTGGGAGCATTTTGATCTCCAGGCAATTTTTGTGAGATAGCCTAGCAGTGGTTTAAAGATATTTTATAAGCTAATAGAAAAATTAGAGTATTCTGTTGCTGCACCAGTAATTTTGCTGCATCTTAGGTAGCTGCATGGTAATGATTATCATTAGTGCCATTAGTATTAAGTCTTGCCACTGAAAATGCTGGTTTTAGTAACATTTGGCTTTATACCCTAGGTCAAATTCCCTGAAGGGATACGAGAAAATTTTCCTGCTGTTACAGCCAGTGAGAACAAAGGAAATCTACCAAAGATTTGAGTTCTGCATGTCATTAGGGATCTTTTGCTTTGCATGGGGATTTTTACTAAATCCATGCCAAGAGAAAACCTATTCAGGTTTTCTTCTGGCTTGGATGGTCAAACAACATAAAGTTGCACATGCAACTGTATGTATACTAAGTAATATACACACGCAATATGTATAGTTTTTCACAACTTGATCTTTTGGCCTGATGCCAAAAACCTTGGCTAATAAAAAAAAAGCACTCAGAGATCTGTTTTCATCTTTGAGTAGAAGGTATTTGTTATATTGCAGTACCGGGAGGCAAGGCGAATAGCTTCGCTAAAACTCACCCACTTTTCAGAACAAAACTTACATATTTATATACTTTAATAAACAGGAAACTATAAGGAGACAGCCCCTTTTCTTCGCGTCATTTTACACTTTTGATTACATCAGTCTCTCTGTTGGA
>JAWWMP010000002.1:339763-380346 GCA_035047865.1 Dendrocincla tyrannina
CTGCCCTGCCCTGCCCTTCTCTTCTCTGCCCCGCCCTGCTCTGCCCTGCCCTTCTCTTCTCTGCTCTGCCCTGCCCTGCCCTTCTCTTCTCTGCTCTGCCCTGCCCTGCCCTTCTCTTCTCTGCTCTGCCCTGCCCTTCCCTTCCCTTCTCTTCTCTGCCCCGCCCTGCCCTCACTCGGGGCAGCCTCGCGGTGAGGTCTCGGCACAGGGGTCCCTGAGCATCTCCAGCAAACTGCAGTTGGTTTTTACGTGGAAAAACAACGTAAAGCACTACTTGTTATTTCAGTCACAACAAGGAGAAAGTGCTACTGCTATGGACCATGGCGTTGGAATCACCGCAGTACAACTGTGCAGATTTTAAAGCCAGGAAAAAACGTTCTTAAGATGGTCTATTCTGTCCGACGCAGGCAAAAAAATTTCCACCTCGTCATTCTTGCTCACAAGCCCTGGGAGCACAGATGCTGCGTGCTGCTACTGCACTGTAATGCGTTCTTAAAGCACTTAAGCCTGTTCCCTCGTTTCACTAAAATGCTGTCCATTATCTTGCTTGCCAGGCTTTTCTAAAGCTGTAGTCAGCACAGTTATGATGAGCATGGTTATAAATACTTGTGCAGACAGAAATGTGGACGATTTTAAAATGAGTACAGTGATTTGTTAATAGTTTTCTTGTTCACACATTTGAGTCCACCTGCTCCGTTCCCATGAAGCAGCACACGGGCCAGCTCGTAGCAGACCTATGACTTGTAAACAGTTTCTGCTACAGGAGCCAGTTTGCCACAGATCAGTGGGTGTGTAAATGTATAAGGGAATATATTTGCCCTGAGGTTGCAATCCTGTCAGGAAACTCCGGTGGGGTGATAGCCTCAGGAGACCCTGGTGTTCCTACAAGTAGGTTGTCATCTAGTGCCTCATTTTGTGGCATCACTGAGACCAACTTAAAACAGTGCTTGATCTGCAGTGTCTGTATTTATAAAGACAGCTTTTCTGGGGCTGATCCAAAGACCACTGACGTCAATGAAAACTCCCACTGACTTCCAAAAAGTTGGGATTGGGATTTCCGTGAGCAAAAGTCTGCTCATCTCAGCATATGCAATAGCTGAAACAAAACCATCTAAGACCCCTGGAACCAAGAAAGGTTCTCAGGGTGTTGTTTACCTCTTGTTTGCCTCGGGTTCGTTGTGACTCTCTCAGTTACAGATGTGTGACCTGAGTCACTTAAGAGCAGCTGTCTCTGTGTGATCACTAGAGGGTCCCCAGCTCACAGACCCACAGCAGCACCACAGCCCAGCCCAAACCTGCCTGGCTCCACACAGCAAAGCAGCTCAGAGCACAGAGCCTTGGTGAGAAGTCGTAGCCTTGCATGCCTCAGTAGTCCTATAAATCATGATGAGTTTGAAACTACGAGTGCTGAATACTGCTGCTCAATCCCTCTGCAGAGTGCTCTCTTGAAGCCATAAAAGGTACCAGTCTTTCTGGGATTTGTACCTTGAGACATCCAAAGGTTCTGAAAAGATGCACACAGTCTAGAGACATAGTTTCTAGCTATCAGGCATCTTCAACAGTTTCATTAAATAATTAGGATTTGAGGTACTATTCAGCAAGTCTAGATGAAGTGGTGGGGGAGCCTCATGGCCTGTTTGGCTGTGATCTCTCTGATGTGATGCTGGGCACTGGAAATCCTGAAGGGTGACCTTTGCTGATGAGAACAGCACCCTCGAGTGGGGAAATGCAGTCCTCCACACTCAGTAGGAAACCAAACTCAGTTCAGCATAGAGAAGGCTCCAGGGAGATCTTAGATCCCCTTCCAGTGACTAAAAGGGGGCCAGAAGAGCTGGAGAGGCAGTGGGGTCAAGGGCCAGGAGGGACAGGGCAAAGTGGTATAGCTTCAAACTGACAGAGGGCAGGGTTATATGGGATATTGGCAAGAAATTCTTTATTCAGAGGATGAGGAGGCCCAGGCACAGGTTGACCAGAGCAGCTGTGGCTGCCCCACCCCTGGAAGTGTTCAAGGTCGTGTTGGATGGAGTTTGGAACAACCTGGTCTAGTGGGAAGTGTCCCTGCCTATGGCAGGGCATTAGAAAGAGCTGTAAGGTCTCTTCCAACCCAAGCCATTCTGTGATTCTATGAAATTCCAAACAGAACCGAGCACTGGTAAACACAGAGCTGGTTGTGCCCAGGACCAACGATGGTGAGTGAATGCTCCTGCCTACTGTGGCACACGATGTTGGGCAGAGCTGCTGGGGACTGCAACCTTACTGGTTCATCTCCCCAGCAACAATAGTTGGACTCTTGCATTTAAGTCACTCTTGAGTTGTGGCTCTCATGACACTTCATCCTACTGTCTTCTTCATGCACCTCTCAATCCTAAGGATCCAAAAGCCATTATAATTCAAGACCAAGACACAGCATTTTCATGGGTTTAGTTCATCTACTCCTGAAAGAGATTCTGTATGTGAGAAAAGGTGGAGGCTGCCTTCAGTAGATATTGCAATTCATCAGGTCTTAAGAGAGAATGCTGTGAGACAGTGTCTAACTGGAACTGCACAGGTACTTCAGGGAAGAGTAATGCAACTATTTACACCTGAAATCTTACAAGACGCTGTTCCTAACAGGACTGTAATTTTGAACATGCCTTTTCCATTATCACCTTGTAGTTCTTTTTCCGAGCAGAGTAAGCTGGGAATTTGGAAGGAATCATTAGTAGCAGACAAATTCAGAAACTGGCTCTCCTCTAGATCGTGGTGAGGCATGTGGTTATGGTCCAGCAGTGAGGGTGTCAGGGAGTAGATACCATGGCCAACACTTCATTGATGCTTCTCAAGAGGAGCCCGACTATGATTAATTGCACCAAACCTCCTTTCTAGGAATACTCTTGTTCTGAATCAGTGACATTACTTACACCAACACTCCTAGTCCTGAGAGGCTGAGGAGTCTTAAAGCCTTTGTGTCATGAGCTAAGCCAGGTCATTCAAAATAAATCCTCACTGTCTTCAAAGAAAGCAGGTATCCCTGTTCCAAGTCTGCTGTCAGCTCCTTCTGTAGACTATGAATTCCAGCTCCATCTAGGCATCTTCACATCTGCTTGCTCACTCCACTGGATTTGGCACAGTTTTGGTATTAATTGTGGCCAGTGGTGCATTGGGCATTACAGTACTAAGGTACACCAGTAGAAGTCCAGCAGTGTTTGCAGTTCAACAAAATGTGCTGCAGTAATGCAATAGACTGCACGAGTCAGTGGCACAGAGCCTCATTCTCTGAATGCCATTGGAGGCTGCACATTACAGCAGCAAGAGCCTAGTCTTACCTACAGCACGTTTACAAATGGCATACCCTCCTAGTCACAGTGTGCTTGGAGTACTTTGAACAGATATCTGCCTTCTTAGTTACCCTGAAATGGGTGGATTTAAGGAATGTCTTGATTAGGAAGATATTATATACATTTGAAAACCTTCTAGGTCTTTCTCCATCCGCCAATGTTCTTTTCTGTAAAAGCAGTGTCTTCTATGAATTTCCTGTAATAACAGCTCCTTTTTGAGGGTCAATACCATCCCAAGAGATTCTGTTACTATTAATCACACTATTTCCTGGGAAGATAATAAGCAGCTCACCATTACCAGCATTGTATGGATATTTTGGTTTATCTGCTTCCTCTTTTCCCACTCAGACCATTCTGAACTCTTTGCATCATTCAGTTTCTTCATTTGTTTCAAGTCTGATGCAGCATTTTTTATTTGGGAACATTGGGTCCTTCTCACTTATCTGTCTCTCAGCAGCTATCTGCTACCTGGCCTCTGCCCTAAATCCTGCAGGGACAGATGATGCCCATCGACACAGCTCCACTTTCTCTCCTTCCCACTGCCACCACTACTCCAAACTTTGGGCACCGTTGTCTGCCCTTAATATGTCATTTGGTTTCTCAACTCTGATGTTTAGGATGACAGAGAGGCCCCAGGTGCTCTATGCAGAGACAGGACATCCTGGTGCTTATTGCAGTCCACTTACCTGCTCCTGCTGCTGGCATCTGCTGCACTGCCTCACTCACACATTTTTCATGCCGTGTATCAGCCGGAATTGGTTGTCCTTGGGTATCCTTACGACCTTGAGTGCGTGGAGAAAGTAGCTTATTGCTTACTGCCAAAGTTCAGTATCTTGGGCCAAAGTTACAACTTAGTAAGTATAATAGAAAAAGAGAGCTGCAGACACCATGGGCACTCTCGGATGCTGTGCAACTCCCTCTCCCTGGCTATGTGGGAAGGCACATGGGAGCAGCTTTGTTCCTATTTTAAGTACAGACCAAAGTAGCCAAGAGCCATTTGTCCTCCCTGTGCAGCCTGGCAGGATTTGGGTTACAAGCCTCAAAGGCCTGCTACTGAGTGTGCTGCTCCAGGGGATTACAGACAGGAAAGCTATCCTTAGATCCCTTCTTGAAAGGACTCCTGAAGTATATGACCTGTGGCTAATATTAGACATTGAAACTTCAGCAAGCAATCCAGTGCCCTTTCTGTACTGCTTGTCTCTGCCCACTCCTGCTGTGATCTCATCCTGCAGCACCATTTTCAGGGTGCATGTCAGGACCCCAATACTCACAGCACTGAACACTTAGGGGTCCCCTACTGATGTCCCTGTTGAAGAGAGGGAAGTGTCCTGAGAGAGCCCAGCAGAGTGTCAGAAATCCTCCCCTCCCCTAGTACAATAAGTCCAGCAAACCTCAGGGCAATATACCAAATAGTTGATATTATTGTAAATAAAATTGATTTCAATCTCATTCATTATCTCTTGAAGTTCATTCATGGGTTCTGTGAAGCACATACAAAAGTGCTGCAATGGATATGTGCAAATGGTTCAGCCAGGGTCACTTGAGGTTATAACGAGAACAGGCAACACTGGCTGCTGAGTCTTCATCATGTCTCAGCTCTTTAGGAGGTGGTGGCCGTGTGCTGTATTTTGCATACACCTTTCATACCTGTCACACAGCTTTTCCTCCAGAGAGTGCCGGGGCTTCACTGGGCTTTGCAATGGCACAGGTGGGACCCTGCAGCCCTCCAGCCAGCCCCAGAACCAGAACAGGCTAGAGTATTTCAGCTGGAAGTGACCTACAATGATCATCTCATCCAACTACCTGACCTCTTCAGTGCTTAGCAAAAGCTAAAGCTTGGTCCTACGGCCACAGTCCAAATGTCTCTTAAACACTGACAGGCCTGGGGCATTGACCACCTCTCAAGGAAATCTGTTCCAGAGTTTGACCACCCTCTCGGTAAAGAAATGCTTCTTCATCCAGTCAGAACCTCCCCTGGAGCAGCTGTGAACCATTCCTAGGTGTCCTGTCCCTGGATTCCAGGGAGAAAAGCTCAGCACCTCCCTCTCCATGTTCCCCCTTCAGAAAGCTGCAGAGCAACAAAGTGATCCCTCAGCCTCCTTTTTTTCTGGAGGAGCCAAGCCCAGAACCCTCAGCCACTCCTCACAGGACGTTCCTTCTAGCCCTTCACCAGCTTGGTTCCCCTCCTCTGGATCTGTTCAAGGACCTTCACATCCTTTTAAAACTGTGGGATCCAATTTATGGGACTGTATTCCTGTTTGGTGGGGGAACACAGCGTGGGAATGCAGTCGGTACAGCTGTAGTCAGTTGTTTCAGGATGTGCTATGCCAGTACTCATTTGGTGTCTCTCTTTGCAGAGAGAGGAAAGGATGGTCTTAAAATGCAGTTGCTACCAAGTTGTTTTCAAGTGTAACTCAAACCAGGTCTTAGCTCATAAATCTCATGTCATTTGCAGTCCTTGATACATAAAGGCTGTGAAAACTCATGGCATGGGAATTCATCTCTAGTCTTACTCTGCTTGCTGATCTATCAGACCCAGGCTTAGACACATGCAAGGGTCTGTGTCGTGACACTGAGTCTCTGTCATGGTTAAACCCAGCTGCCAAGTAAGTACCACACAGCCTCTCATCACTCACCTCTATCATGCCCCTGGTGGGAGGGAGAATCAGAAAGAAAAGACAAACCTCATGAGCTGAGATAAGAACAGTTCAACAATCAAAAAAACCAGAAACCACCAAAACCAAAAAACACCTCCAAAACCCCAAAACCAAAAAACCCGAAAAACCAAAAAAAACCAAAAACCAAAAAGCCCGCCCCAATAATACTAAACCCAATACTAACAACAGTAATGAAAAGGAGACAGAGGGATAAACCCAAGAGGAATAAGTGATGCCCGGTACAGTTGCTTACCACACACTGACCTATGCCCAGCCCATCCTTGAGCAGTGACCTACCACTCCTGAGCAGCTTCTGCAGTTTATATTTTGGGCATGGCATTTTATGACTTGGAATATCCCTCTGGCCAGTTTGGGTCACCTGTCCCAGCTGTACTCCCCCCACAGGTTCTTGTGTAGCTCCTCGCTGGCAGAGCATGAGACACTGAAAAGTCCTTGACTTGGAGTGAGCACAGCTGAGCAACATCCGAAACATCAGTGTCTGATCAGCATTATTCTCATCATGAATCAAAAAACACACAGCACTGTACCAGCCACCGGGAAAAAAAATGAACTTTGGAAGCCATTGTCCAGATGAAAAATCATGGCACAGTTGCTATCACGAAGACATAGTGGGATTACTCATGTGACTGGAGTGCTGCAATGTGTGGCTGTAAACTTTTCAGAAGGGACAGGAAAGGAAAGGGACGTGGTGGGGTAACCCTGTCTGTGGGGGAGTGTTTTGACTGCCTAGACCGTAATGACAGTAACAATTAGGGTGAATGTTTACGGGCAAGGATCAGTGGGAAGGTTGATGAGGAGATATCCTGGTGGGAATTTGTTATAGACCACCCAACCAGGAAAAAGAGGCAGATGAAATATTCTATGAACAGCTGGGAGAAGCCCCATGATCACTGGCCCTTGTTCTTTTGTGGGACTTCATCTTACCAGAAGTTTGCTGGAAATGCAACACAGCAGAGATGAAACAGTCTAGGAGTTTCCTGGAGCATGTGGAAAAGACCTGCTTGACACAGCTGATGAGACAGCCAGTTTGTGAGCAGAGAAGGACTGGTAGGTGATGTGACAGTTTGAGGCCTTCTTGGTCACAGCGACAATGAAACAACAAAGTTTTTGATTTTTGGAGAAATAAGGATGAGGGTCAGCAGAACTGTCACCTTGGACTTCTGGAGGGCAGATTTTGGCTTGCTTAGGAGACTGCAGAGAGAGTCCCTTGGGAAGCAGTCCTGAAGGGCAAGGAGGTCCAGGAAGGTTGGACATTCTTCAAGAAGGAAATCTTCAAGACACAGGAACAGGCTGTCCCCATGTGCCAAAAGATGAGCAGGAAGGAAGAGACTGGCCTGGCTTAATAGAGAAATTTGGCATTTATCTCATCTGGAAAAAGGGCAGGGAACTCAGGAGAACTACAAGGCTATTGTGAGGTTATGCAGGGAGGAAGTGATGCCAAAAACCTTGGCTAATAAAAACCCACTCAGAGATATGTTTTCATCTTTGAGTAGAAGGTATTTGTTTATTACGGTACCGGGAGGCAAGGCGAATAGCTTCGCTAAAACTCGCTCACTTTTCAGAACAAAACTTACATATTTATACACTTTAATGAACAGGAAACTATAAGGAGACAGCCCCTTTTCTTCGCGTCATTTTACACTTTTGATTACATCAGTCTCTCTGTTGGAGAATGCACAGTAAGGAACTCTGGTGGTCTTTTCCGTCTCTTCCTCACTTCGGGGGTCTCACAAAGTAGTCTTCATCACTGTAAACTTTCGACCTTATGTCTCGACGCATGCTCTGTTCACTTGGTCTTTTACTATTTTGCTGATTAGACAGTTCCATGGGCAAGACATCCTGTTAGTTACTTTTGCTACATTCTGATTGATTACAAAGATTCTATAGTGAATAGAGTTAGTAATATATAGATATCCTTTTTCCTCTAGTTTGCGTGACTAAAGGCACTCTTGATTGATTACAAAGATTCTATAGTGAAGAGTTAGAAATAGATATCCTTTTTCCTCTAGTTTGCGTGACTAAAAACAATCTCTAATTTATGTGACCAAAAGCACCTTCGCATACATCCTGTTAAATGTTTGACAATTCATAAATTCTAATATAGGAATGGATTTCTTATATCAAGTATATAAATGAACTTAATAATTCATATGTTCTAATACATAAATGGCTTTTCTATATCAGGCCATATTTAGTTTAGGCCATTTACTTTTAAGTATGCTCTGAAGCTCATCTGACAAAAGAATATCAAGGCCTGTGCAGCATTATGTGGTTTTATGCTCATGTCACGATCTGTATTTTAATGTGTTAATTTTCTGAGTAGTAAAACCAACACTTCATAAATTTTAAACTAAAAAAAATAAAAAAGAATAAAATGTTGCTTAGAATAATACATTACTTTCTATTAAGCTTTAGTGAATGAAAAGTGAAAACTAGAAAGTTGCTGCTCTAGGTGTGACAGTTACTGGAAACTGCTTTATGCAAGCAGCAAGATTTCTTATGGAAAAATGGAAAATTGCAAATGGAGCCTTTTTTCTTTTTCCTCTAAGGGATGAACATGAAAAAAAGAACAAACTCTTCAAGTAATTAATCAATGTCTATAGTGTAGTAACATGTAACTTATTCTGAATCACAGACATTTCATAATGTTTGTTTAGCATTGAACTTTTTATATCCTTGCAGATGGAGAGGTTTGTATCACCTGTGACACAAAGCATGAGAATTCATGACTAGACAATGAGGCCAAAGATTCTGTTTGTAGTTTAATACACCTCTAACAGTGTTCCTTTCCTTGGAGTCACAACAGAAATGGTGTGAATATTTCATATACTACCTGGATTCTGCACCTATAGATGGAAATGTGGAATGTGTAAGATGCGTAAGATTCTTTACGCTTTTCAGCCTTCATTTGTTTTATTCAACAGAAGCACACGGTTTTCCCCTACCTCGTGTCTACATAGAAACTCTTCCTTTCTCCTTCCCCCTTCTAAACTACCTCATGTCGCTATTCACACCCTGTTATTTTCACTTACGATTTTCATTTCAGTTTAAATCAAAGTGCCCCAAAGTAGTGGAACAGCCTCTCTGGGTAGTGTTGCCAGATGCATACACAAAAGGAAAATCTGTGATTATGGATTCTTTGTGACTTGCTAATATTAAGGACAGGGATTTCAGAATTAAAAATAAAAAAAATCAAAAATTCCATCTTTGAAGCTCAGCATGAATATCAAGTTACTTTTACTGTAGCTGAAGCATAAACCATCAGGGTTTTTTTCCCTTTTTTTTTCTTTTTTTTTTTTTCAATTTTATTTTTTGCTACCAAATGGGTTAAAAATAATAATATTATAAAGGAGCACTTGATGTTCTTTTTTAAATTAGCTTGGACATTGAGGAGTTCCAAGATGTGTCTCTAATGCTCTTTCTGTAAAGCAGTGTAATAAGATGTCATAATAAATATGTAAAATTAGATTTATTTTATCAAGAGGTAAAATAACTTCATTACACATAAATCTTCAACAAACTCAAGCTTACCTAATATATAATCCAGTAGTTTAATTTGTAACCTGATTATTGCTCTTAACAGACTTCATTGGTACCTCAGAGTCCTATAAAATGTTTGAATGATACTTGTTGTAATTAATATTTAGTCTTTAATACTGTTCAGAGTTTTTCAAACTTTCAAAATAGCTCTTGTAATTGCTTTTTTTTTTTTTTTAAATTTGCCAGCTGTGCAAATTTCACTGCTACAAGGATGCAGGGGGGGCTTCACAGATGGAATACGGCCTTGCATTTACTAAATAATCATTTGTATTCGCCCATAGCAGAAAATTGGAATACCCTGTCTGAATAACTTTTCTTTCTCTCATTCACAGGTAGGTGTTATTCCTGTATCCTTATTTATGTCATTTAATGGGTCTGTGGTATTCTGGTTGTGGCTGGGATATCCTTGATTTTGTTTACTCTTTCCAGTACAAACCCAAGCCAGAGCCCCGAATGGCCTGCTGTGAACAAAATTAGTCAAACTCAGCACATGTGAACATGGATTGTCTCCAAGGAATGACACTGGGGCATCAGTTCTGATTCTTCACTGAATCTACAGAAAGAACAGTTCAAATGTGAAGCTCTAGAGAAGTGAATGTAGCAAGTGTATATCTTACCCAGTTGGGCAGTTCAAGTGTGATTTAAATCACTGGTGTTTGCATGCTTGAGTTATAAAATTCCAGAATATCTCAACTTTAACTCTGAATACTTGTGGTTTGCTCAGCATGAAAGTTTGAGCTTAAAAGAGTTGCCAGATCTAAAACTGCCAACTCTGCTTCCTTGTTTAGAAACAGAGAACAAACAAACTCCCATTAGTGAGGCTGCTGCTCTGCTCCTGCAGCTTCAAAGTGCTGGGGGTTTCTGTGGCTCGCTGCATTTCTGCTTCTCTGCTCATTAAGAACTGCACATCAGCAGATTGTTATGCCTTTTTCTCCTCTGTTTCCAGGCTGGATTGTGCCCTCCAACTGCTGGGAGTTTTGCTGCCTTTGGATTTGATCTATTAGGATGGGACTGCATTACTTCCCTGACGTGCTTATGTTTCACGTCATCATCACAGCACTTGACAAAGTGATGTGGCCGCACAGTGTGCAAACACTTTAAGAAGTATCAGTTGATTTATGCTTGTTGTACTTGATCCCCTCATGATAGCTATAAAAGCTCATAAGGACAGTGCTGTGTAAGCAATGGAGTTACCTCCTCCAAGGCAAGATGAAGAGACAAAATCTGAGGGGATGCCACAGTTCCTGCCAGAACAAAGGACGTGCTCATCCATCTTCTGGTCACTTATATTCAAGATGAATATTCAAAATGTCTGGGCTCAGTCATAAACAGGGGTTTCCTCAATGGCACAGGAAAGAAAGATGTGTAGAAAATATTTTTCGCAACTAGAGGACTTAGGGACAGAACTTCTGCTTGAGGTGGTGTGAAACTGAGAGAAAGAAAGAGGTACCAAACCCTCCTATTCCAGGGGGCATTCTCATCTGGTAGGTCCAGCATTAGAAATTAAACACTTTGGCACTGTTATCTTTTGTGGTTGCACAAAGCCCATTAAAAATTTAATGTAAAATAAAAATGGTTCTTGAAATTATTTTGGTTTTAACATTAAAGAATTGATGAATACAATTTGAAATTTATAAACTCAAGGTGTATTTTTGGAATTCATAATGAAATGTTTCACTTGTGCATCAGCTGGCTCACTGACAATTCAGGTATTGAAATTTCCAAGCCTTTGAGGTTTAGTTTTCACTGGTTTTGATAGTAATACCAGAACAAATAAATCTTTCAGCATAGTTTGAAATAACCATAACTGATTCGAAAGTGCTCATAAGTTCTAAATGTTGTTAGACCTTTGCAGTAGTTTATCCCAAATTAGAGCTGACTCAGAGTTTCATTCAGCCCTTATAACTTTTTACTTTCAGGCTCAGCCTAAGACTGCAGCTGTAGTTTTACCTGCTGCTTTTGTTTTCCTTTGCTTGGATAGAGGCAGTTTGACAGGTTAACATAGCAGTCAACATCAGCTCTGCTTAGCAGGGTAATGAACTTAGAGATAACTCTTGCTTAGACTGTCTTACAAGGGATCCTGTAGAATACATAGTCATCTGTTATTCCATTAAATTTGCATTCTATTTTCATTGGTGTACAGAAAGCCTGATGGGAGCAGGAATGTGTTAATTTGTATGATTTTATGTATAGGTTTTCATAAGGTTCAAACAAGCCACAGAAGGTCAAATACTCCATTGGTGAGAATCAGTGTACTTGAATTGATAAGATGAGCAGCAATATTTTTGCACCGTGTACAAGAAAGGATGCTATCAGTGCAGCACTGCCATTATACCAGCTTGAGTGCTCACTGCTGCTGGGTTTTTTTTTCCTCTACCTCTTATTCCCAAGATGACAGCAGCAGCCACACTCCAAAGCTCTTATCTCCAGTCTGCAGATGGAGAAGAGAGGCATGCAGTATGCTAAGGGTGAAATTTTCAACAGAGATTAGTAAGTTATTTAGGTGCCTAACTCCTGTTTTCAGGAGTGATACAGGGCCTTTTTAAAGTAGCTGCTCTGTTCACAAGAAACTAATCTACTTAGTTACTGCAGGAAACATGCAGCTTTATATTAATCATACAACAAAGAGGATGAAGGGAAAGTTCTACAGAATAGACAGGAAACAAGAGACAGCGAAGAAAGTAGCTCTATCCCTTATCTTTTCGGGCAACTGGCTGACTCTGTTGACCCCTTTCTTATTCCCAGTTTATGGGAAAAAATATTTTTAAAGCTTTTTTTTTTTTTAATATTTCAGATGGCAAGAGTTGCTTTCTCTTGCTTTAACTTTTACTCTTGGTTCTATAGACTCTTCCAGTGCCTGCTGTACCCAGAAGGCTGAAATCCTCCTGAGTCTCTTCCTTCAGAAAATCGTTAGAAAAAGCAAAGGACCTTTGCACTCCATGTCACTTCACAAGCAAACTCTGTCCTGATGTTTCCTTACAGCTCAAATATTAGTGTAATGCTCTGTGAATAACAAGGATCCAGTTTGCTCCAGAATGGTACTGGAGGGCAGATAGCTCACAAGACACCTGATATACATCAGGTTCTTTTGGCTTAACTCTTTATTTGTGGGGTATACACAAACTGATTTTGGAAAGCTTGGTTTAGAGTTCTTTCACCATCTTGGCATAGATTAGATCTGAATGAATTCTTGTCATCTTTTTCATTCAAAACTTCTGAAGGTTTGCTCTTGTGAGAGCTCATGGAGTTACACAGCACCTAAAAGAAATTGCCTTGTCCAAACTGTTTCTGAACATTTATTCACCTCCACCTTAAAAAAAAAAAAAAAAAAAAAAAAAAGAAGTAGTATCTGGACCTAATGATGGAAAGGGGATGTTCCATTGTATTTATTTCCATTCTTGTTTCAGGGGAGCTATAAAATCTGGGTAGTGTCTGTGACTGGACCTCGCAAAGAGCCTGTTTAAGAAAGGTTTGTCGGAGCTCCCTATTGGGGGTTGTTTGGTTATCAAGGCCTTTCTGTGTCCTTCTAACCCTCTGGAACATGCAGATGCCCTAAGAACAACATCTGTCTCTAATGCAGACACACTGAGTGTATCTCATGGCAGAATCCAGGCATTCATAAGAAAGAAAGGTCACCAGAATTACAAGCTTTTTCTGCCATATGTGACACTGCACATGCATCTCAGCTGCTTTCTCCAGGTCTGCTCTTATGAGCTGTGGATTTCACACAAGCAGCTGGGTGGCTGAAGTGCAGACCACTGCCCTTGTTTGGGGAGTGAAAGGTGGCTGCTTGCCCCGCAGCCTCTGTTGGTGTTACAGCGCTGGTCCTGTGCCCTGGGAGCACACAGCAAATGCTGCTGCCTTCAAGATGTGTCAGGGTCCTGTCTAGCCCTGAGAGAGGAGACTCTTATAGGAGTCTAGTTATGATCTTCTGTGGATAGGACAATCTCTGTAAGATGAGTACTGAGCACACTGGATAATAAGGCAATAGCAGGAATCTCTGTGCTGGCACAGTGCTGCCCACTCTGACTGTGAGTTCAGGCAAAAGCTAAGCCCTGTGCACGGCCAGCTGCTTTGGTTGCCTTCACAGCTGGGTCTGACTGGTCAGGTGTGTCATGTCAAGCATGTAACAGGGATTTCCCACAGGTTTAAAGGTGATTGGTTTGTGGTTTGGTTTTTGGGGTACTTTTTGTGTTTTGTTTTTTTTTTTTTGGTCAGGTTTGGACTTTTTTTTCAGTTTTGCTACAGCTGGAAAAAGCACTAGATAGAGAGATGAAAACATACCCAACTAACCATTTTCTTTTTTTACTATTTTCCATATTATGCTGCAAAACTATCCCAGATATGTGAGATGAGCAAGATAAGATTCCTGCTTTGCCCAGATTTATACCTGCCAAACTGTGTTCTACATGACTGAGATTCATTCACATGTCATGAGCTTGTCTTTCACAGAAACAAGATTCATCTTTTCCTTGGTCCTGGAGCCTAACTCTGTGTTTAGTCTCAAAGAAGAACCCCCTGTTTCTGACACTGCCTTCAGTTTTTGCAGTACTGTCTCCAATGATGGCAAATATTCAGCATCACTTCTGGTTGAGAGCATTGTCACTCCTCAGTGCAGCAGGCTGGGTAGGCATATTTTCCACGGCTGTATGAAAAATCACAGAAAAATCTATGAAAAATAGAATATATATCCCATATATTCTATATGGCAGTCTTGTGATAATACAGTACTTTCCTTACAGCACTACATTTTCTTCAGTTCTCTAACCCAGCTGGCTGGTATGCTTGTAGCAGTAAAATTGCACAGATAAAACAAAGTTGCCTTTCTCTGGCCCACTTATCTCTATCAGTTTCCTCTGAGGAAATAACAATTCAGATTTCAGGTGTTTTAGCTAGACCTCATTCTCCATATCACTCCTGACATTCACATTATGCCCTCAGCCCTTCTTTAGAAGAGCTGAATATACATTCAGGAATTCTTGAGAGCTTGTACTTTATTAGGGACTGAAATAAGAATTTCTAACTGATTTTGTTTCTTATAGTAATGTTGCTTAATAGCAAATTAATATATTAATAATAACAAATAATAACAAATTATTATTAATAAATTAATATACTAATTTGCTTAATTTTACTTTTGGGGTGTCAATTTTATAAAAAGGAAGACAGGACCTAATCTGTGAGTCCTTACTGCATTTATGAATGCCTCCCAATTCATCCACCTCTTGCTTCCCACTTGTAGCCTAATCACACAGCTGCAGAAGCTCCTGTACCTGTATCCATCATTTCTCGGCTGCAGACAGGAGCCAACCTTATACCCCTTTAGCATCTGGCATGTATCAACTCCTCTGTGTGTTGCAGCTTTAAAGGTAAAATGCTCAGAGCTTTTTTTCTCTCACCTTTAGGCCCTTGAGTCCATACCCTTCAGCTAGAAATATTCTTTGATGTGTATTTTAGCATTTTCTGGATAAATGCCCTCGCTTAAGGCATTTAGTTAACTTTGATGCTTAGACATTTTAATTTAAATAGCTGATTAGATGTTAACTCTCCTGTGACAGCAGCACACATTAGGGGACAGGGCCCTGTTCTATTACACTTCTGCATTTTCATTCCTTTGAGCTGTTCTTGCTGTGTGGGTGCAAATCTTAAGTTATTCAGTGCTTACAGTGTTGCTGTTAATCATTCTGCTTTAAGCCCTCTGCGCACTTCTAATTTTGTTTACAGATGCAAAGAGGTGCCTGAGCTCTAAACTTCTGCTGCTTTAGAAAGTCTTAAATGAAGGTAAGAAAGTCTTAAAATTCAAACAGGTGTCTGTGCCTTTAAAAATCTGACCCCAAGTACCTGTAGCCCATCTCTATGCTTCTGGAAAATATGGCAGTATATACATTCCACGGCAGTAAAAGATTGGCACTTTACCTAGGCACATTTGGAAAGGACAGCAGGAACACGTGTTTAATGCTGGTGCTGAGATATGTGTGACTGTCTGTCAAAAGGCCACAATCACCCTGGTTACTCTTAGGGTGTTTTAAAGAATAGGCACTTCCAGAGATGGCTGAACCCTCTGAGCGTCTCTGGTACCTTCTGGACACTGCCTGATACCTTGACCAGGGAGGAACTGAGAACTATCAGTCGTGCTTAGACCCAGCTGAGATGAAGTCAGACCTAACAAATTTATCCAAGTATGGTGTTTGAAGATGAACTGGGAGTGAAATAAATCCCCCATTCACCACCATATCTAAATATTAAGCTTTTGTATGACACACCCCAAATCTGAAGCAGCAGTGTTTTTTGGTTGGGTTTGTTTGTTTCATTTTTTTGTTGTTGTTTGTTTTTGGTTTTTTTAATGGGCCTTTTTAAAAGTTTGCACAATATTCTATTAGTCAGTAATGCAGATTTGGGTTTTTTTCCACAAATATAAATCATTGCCTACATTAAGAGACTGTTTTGCAGACATGAAAGAATCACTGCAAAAATCCCTGAGAAAATACTTGACTGACCAGACAGATTGTTTCCCTGGGATGTGAAGTGATGTGAGTCTTCTGAGGAACAAGACTTTTGACTGATAGCTAGGGGACAGTCCCATACTGTGAAATGATTGTCACATTGTCGCACAAGAAAGGATAAGCACAGGTGTTGCAAAAATTATCCTAAGTAGAGTCTAAGAGCAGGCATTGAGTTTGTAAGGAGACAGAAGTAAAGCAAAGTTAATACTGTGGTTAGATTTCTTACCTTATAAAGTATAGTAATTTCATTGTGCATTAACTTTCTTTCAGACATTGTGGTTTTTTTAAAGGACAAAAAGGTTGTAAAAGTGGCAGTCTCAGAAGTTTACTGTCTTGTTTTTCCTCTAATACTGCATTTTAAAAAGATATCTGCGTGTGTGTAAAATATGCAAAATATTTAAAACTGCAAAGTGTGCGTACTCCAAATGTTGCCGCAGTTCTCCGCAGTGATCTGTAGACAGCCTTGGCAATTACTTTTTTCTTTATTAAACCTTCTCAAAAGAGAAATATCAAAGGCAGAAAACAGATAAAACCCCTTGTTCTGAATAGACAGGCATTGTCTTGCACACATGGTGTGTAATTTCTTTCTTCTTTTCTTTTCCCTGTGTGATTTTTCATATCAGGCACACATAAAAGGTACTAGCATGGCTTGACTGCAGTTCTATGGGCTAGTGACAATAAAAGGAAAGCTGAATGTCGGGACTTGTATCCCCAGATCACTGAGGAGGAAACCAGAAGCTTGAATAAAACACTGAATATCATTTGGGTTTGTGCAGATGCTTTTTAAATTGCAGGTTCAAATAGTTCAATGCAATTTGTAGCCCTGAGGATGTGTGTCATAGGCCATCTGAAATTCTTCTGACACATCCAAGTTAAGATGGAAAAAATTACAAAAAGTAGATTACTAATAATAATTTTAGCAAGTATTAGCCACTTAGCAGGTCCTGTTTTTCTTTTTGATTTCTCACTGTAGTTTCTGGAAGAAAGAAATTCATTAATACAGTGCTTTAACATTATTTATTTTAGAGATTTACAACAAAATCCAAGATATGTGGCTGCCAGAAACAGAACAGCTGTGAGGAACTTTTGTCGATTTAACACATCTATATCCCATCAGTGGCCTTTCCAGGCAAGCTTTACCTGTGAAATCTTTGTAGAATATGTGCACAAATCCATTTGACTTCAGGGAATACTTATTTTCAACAAGTAATTTCTATAAGAATGCTTGAAACAGCAGAGTTGGAAACCTAAACTGTAAGTTCTTTGAGGTTCCCACATAACTAAAAAATGCAGGAAATTTCTATTCTGATGGGTTGCCAATTAAACAGAGAGCACTCTCTTCTCCAGGATAAAAAACATTTGAATTCTGAAATGCCAAGGAAAAAGCTTGCCCTCAGGCTTACCTCATTCCAAATTTGATTTCTTGTGGTTTCAGATAAACTTAGAATAAATATCTAAGTTATTGGATGTCCATAAAAGGTCAGCCTTTAGAATATTTTTGATATTTACAGAATTTTCATAAGTGATTTGTTTTTTTCTTTACTCTTTAGTACTGCTGATATGCCTTGTCCATCGCTCTGGGCACACTAATCCACAGTACTATGGAAATGACATGTTTCTGATGTCAGTAATTGCATTGTTCAATATCAAGTGCAATGATCTCTGGAAATATTCCTGTTTAAATACCAACTACTACCCTGAAATGTCAAAATATTAATTAGTTTCTCTTTAGAGAAGTCACACCAAGTATACAGAAACTGGCTTTGGTTTCTGTTCCTCAGAGAAGGTCTGAGGAATCCCACTGAAGTCTGCAGGAGGTTTTTCAAAGCAAGGAAGATCAAGACCACGAAGTCTTTGCAGCTCCGTGGCATCCAGTGCTTTCTTTGCTTTTCTAATTCAGGTAACGTTTTCATGTGGCTGCAATTTTCAAGCCCACTGGATAAAAATTAAAAACAATAAGAAGCTTATTTGTGCACTCAGAGGAACTCAATGCTGTGCAATTGTTTGGAAGTTTGGATTGTCTATTCATGGCAAATAGCATCTGTGCTCAATTACATTCCATCCATCAGCAGGTAATGCTTTCAGAAGTAATAAAAGCATCTCAGAGATGGTTTGCACTAGAGACTAATGATTTCTGAAACAGACAGACAATTGGGTTGATTCCACAGGTATTGCAGAAGGGAAAATATTCCAGATGAAATGGAAATTATTTTGTGAAATATCTCAGGATTTCACAGAAAGAAGGGGAATATTATTACCAATTATTCTCTATCAAATGAGTTTAGTAACACACCATCATCTAGAAAAGAAAAGTGAAAGGTTGCTAAATTGGGTATTTAAATTTTGCTAATGAGAATGAAGGGAATTGATGAATGTTGAATCTCTCCATGGCAGTTTTAAACAAAGATTATCATTCATTCTCCTTCTTAAACTGACAGATGATGTTTCTTTTTGAAATGAGGCTTCATGACTTCTGATAAAGCCTACTGAAAATAGCATTCTCCTGTCTAAACTGCATGTTCTGTTATAACATGTTGCACTAACAGTCATAGAATGATAATTTGGGATGTTCCATTATCCTCTGCCTTTTTGAGTTTTTTGTTTGAAGCATATGAGCCATGACACTGCTACATCACATTACCCAACAATGATTTTTAAAGCTTCAAAACAAAAGTATTTCTATTTATTTAGTATTCTTTTCTTGCTTAACATCGGCTTGAGAAAAATCTGTGGTACATGTCTATGCAAAATTTCATGTACAGCTCTTCTTGCCAGATATGACCTGACTCATATTTGCCAATGATAATCACCTCAGAGGTATTGCAGGGGTTGATTACACAGAAAAGGACCTACTAGGATATTCAGTCACAGCACATTCACACATTGGGGTGCTACAAGGAAAAACAAAGCTCTCATTTCCCTCTCATTAGTGCCAGGCAAACTGATGTCCTTTGTGTGTCCTAAATACAGCTGCAATTGTCTTTAGTTCACTTTCTGGACAATAACATTCCTGAAAAGCTCCATTCTTACTAGTTTAATATTTTCTCTTAAAATTATAAAATTAACTTGTTGAAAAAATAGATGTTCTGTATCAGTAATTCATGCTGAATTTGTGTGGCCTCTTCCATCTCCTAAAAGCAGGGCACTGGGAAACCAAATTACCCTATTTGGTATAGCAGATGAGACAAGGATAAGGGTGATATTCTCTGCTGAGCTGGGAAGTAGGTGAATTTCTCCTGCCTTCAGCTCCATCACTGCTTGTTCCTTCCTGGAGACTCCTTTTCTTGTCACGGAATTTGCACCCTCTAGATGATCACAGTAAGTGTGATGGTCTGCTTTAACTCCTTCCCTTACTTCCTCCATGACTGAAAAGAGCATCTGGTTATAGCTAAACCCCCCCTATATATATGCTATATATGTAACTCTAAAAATTGTATATATTCATTTCTGTGTGTTCTACATGTTCATGCATACCTGTGGAAAGACTATAAGAGGGTAGAATTGAAAACAGAGATGCAAGGCAGGAGCTTGCAAATGGATCTCAGGATATTTGGAGCAGTCTGTGTGTGGATGTAGACAAATGTGTTTACATTCTCTGCTGGGCTTTGTGTGTCTCATTGGTATTGACCAAAGAGGAAAGAAAATACTGAGGATACTCATTCATTTCTAGGAAATACAAGATAAACAGTCCTAAAAGTGCTTTGGTTACTGGTCAAAAGGACGAATGGGAAGGAAGCAATTAGGTGTGTAATCACATTGTGATACTTTGTTAGTGTGCTCTGTGAGAGTGCACTGGAAATGTTGTAAATTTAATATCAAACATCCAAAGATGCTGTTAATGCTCATTTCATCAGCAGGCACAGAATGATAAAGCTGCTGATGATCTAAACTTAGAAGTGAAAGAGATTAAAATGTCTTAGAAAAACAATCAGTAACTTTGAAAGAAAGAACATAATCAATTGACTGAATTTAAATATGAGCTAATGCTAATAGTTTTGTCCATGTCCTCTGAGAGTTTATCCAGTATTTTCCAGTATTAGTCTAAAAAGTATTATGTAGCGTACAAGAATCCTACAAGTTTCTCTGGGGTTTTGTTGTGGATTTTTTTGTTTTGCTTTGTTTTGTTTTGTCTGGGTTTTCTTTGTTGTTGTTGTTGTTGTTGTTGTTGTTGTTTTGGTTTTTTGTTGTTGTTGTAAGGGGGTATTTTGTTTTTAAGGGATTGCATTGATATCAGTCAAAGATCTTTCTGCAGGCAGAACTTAATGTAAAATATTTTGAAAAGAGAAACTGGTAGTATGTTTCTACTGGTTTATGCAACTATTTCTCTTATTTTCCTTCATCTTCTACTTCCTTTCACTCCTCCATTTCACTTTCAGGGGAAAAGATAAATAAGTATAATCATTTTGTTCATATGTTCTTAAATTGGCTGTGAGTGCCTCACTCTCTGCTGGCTGGGCAGTACGGCCATTCCATGACATTTGTATTACTTTACACCATCTGAAGTGGCAGAGCTTTGACTTTATTTAAGAGTTCTGGGCACAGATGCTCTACAAATACTACATAATAAAAATATCAGAGTGAAATAATTGATTTCCACTTTGCTATAGCATCCTGTCTATGCCACATTTAACAAATGAACTGTCACCTGCTGAAGTTTTCTCATATATCCATCAGTAGATTTAGCAAGGCAGGACAATAATTGCTTTTCTTTCACCTCCAAAATAAAATATGTGGGTTTTACTGAAATACGAAATCAACAATGCAAAATGGATGGGTTCTGTTTTACAAAAAACCCCAAATGTGTTGGAGATGGCTCCCTGTGGTGTTGTCTGGCCAGCAATATTTTCACAGTGAAATTCCAATATCTTCACAACAGTTCCATTATCCCACCACATCCTACATCATCTTTCACTTGAAATAGAACCAAAAGCCTACTACAGTGGGATTAATTTCTGCAAATCAGTCAATGGCACAATGTTTAATGCACACAAATGAACTGGGCATAATGAAAAGCCATTTCTTTAAGGGTGTATTAGAATATTGAGAGTGGAAGAGTTAACAGTAGTTAAAATGTACAACATGTGGAGTGTCCCAAGTGGGATAGATGTTTCCTTAAAAAGTGACATTGCTGGGCCCTGTGCCATTGTTTGGGAACAGACCTGTGTTCTTAGGAAGGTCCTGCATTGTGGCTGGAAACCTTTTCATTCTGTGATTTTTGCTTTCATCACAATGTGGGGCGTGTCCAGAGTTCTTGAGTTAATAGTACCACTCCATGTAACCCCACAGCATGAGCTTTCTTGAAGGTATGGGCAATGACTGCTCTAGATGCTTTCTGTGGAAACAGGTGTTTTGTTTTTTTTTTTTTTTTAAACAACTATTTAAAGAATGTTAAATCATAGATGGAACCACCAAAATTTCAGATGTCCAAAAGAAATTTAGCAGAGAAATTTTAATGAGACCCTTATTCTGTGCTCATAGATGGTCTGTCTGATCTTGTTCCTTGTATTCAATTAGAGCTAATTACTGTTGTCTCTTCAGTTCACAGTTCAGCATTGTCTCTGTATTTCACTAACAAAAAACCTCACTGAGAAGAATGTTTTCAATAAAACATAATAGGCAAAATCCTTGGATCATAACTAAATCTTTGATCTTTGTCAAGAAAATCACACTGAAATATCACCTCCTCACCCTTCCCTCTATTTGCGTGCATGTAGGAGAGTGTTCTTTGTGTACTCCCATTTTTATTGACCCCATACATTTCTGGCAAAGCCTCCCACTCATCATTTTGTGCTTTCTGAGTTGAAGTCTGCAGAAGGAAATACCCAAATACCAAATACCTGCTACCCAGCCAGGAGGTAACTTACCTCTGTATTTTTCAAAGATAAGACATTAGAAGTGCGCATTCATTATTGCCCAATTTAGAATCAAACTTCTCTGGGCTCCCTCTGTTTAGCTGAATTTACCCTTGATCTTGGATTACCTATTTTTTTTTTTCTGAATAAACAGAATATACATAGTAATTATTTTTCCCCTTGTTTGGGAAAAAGAGAAAAAAAGGATGTATCTTTGGAAACACTGGAAATGCCCCTCTATGTTTTGTTTCCTTCTTTTAGTGTGGTCTCATGCTGAACTCCAAGTGAACTGCTGAGAGGGACCTGTTTAATGCTGGTTTTCACTGTACTGTAGGTTTTTTTGTTTTGTTCTGTTTTTTTTTATTTTGGGGGGGGTGTTGTTTTGTGGGGTTTTTTTGTTTGTTTTGGGGAGGGGATTTTTGGTTTTTGTTTGTTTGTTTGCTTGTTTGTTAGGGAAATGACATCCATTTATCTAGAAAACTCTCTATGGATTTGGCAACAAGCACATTCTACAGTCAGGAAAGGGACCAGGTATTTGTATCCTTCCCAGGAACAACTTCACTGAGGGCTCTTGTGTAAACATAGCTCCTGACAGTGTGGAATAGCAAAGACATGGGACCAGCAGGCTGCTGATTAATGAGCTGTTGTGGGAGTGGATGCCTGTGAGTCTGCTGTGTGGCTCCTCTTGCAGGGTAAGGTAACTAGGTCTGCAGTGATCAGCACACCTCTCACATCTCATTATTTGATCTCTAGACTGCCAGCAGCCTAAGCAGTAAACTACAGATTACAAGCATCGTTTGAGATGTGCTTGGGCACATTTTTCAGCAATGCAGGAAAAATGTGTAGCCAATGCATTCCAAATAAATACATTTGCTCTTTGTTTATGGAGCTTGGAACAAGGACAGTCACTCTGTGTACACACTGAGATCACATGGCTCATGGAGAAGCTGAAGCCAGTTGTCCCAATATAAGCTGAAGTTGGCTGGATCAGAAATATGACATTTGATTACAGGAAGAAATATTACACAAATTGATACAGCATTGAACAGACTTATGGCTGTCAGCTCAGATGATTCTGGAACAGTATATCAGACAGAGATAATTGTATAATCGTAAGGCTGAAAGCAGTAAACCCTCTCATTGTCTGTGCTGGCTGCCTTTGGCCACGTGGGAGATCTTCACAGCAATTTGAGAATAAAGGAATTATATCACCATCACTCAAGGAGATGAGAGCAGACATCTATTGCTCTTTAAGCAGCTGTTGTATTCCACATCAATCAGAGGATCTCTACGGTGCTTTAACTTGAAATTTAACTCAGAAAGTTGCCAGCTACCAGCTTTGCCCGTGGATGGCAGTTGTGCAGGTTATCCAGACAAAGGAACCAAGGGAGAGATTGGGTAACAGTTAAATATTTTAAGCCCATAAGAACGGTCTGTAATAGAGGGGCACAGTGATTGTAAATACCTCTCTGTGAGTGCTTATTAATAGAGCACATTTCTTTGGATGAGATTAGAGAGAAAACTATTAACTGATCATTTTTAACAAACTATTATCTGTGTAGGATTTCCAGGCTGCACTGCTATGGAAGCAGATTGTTAGTACATTTTCCAGAAACTGGACCAAAAAAGGAATTAATAAAGCAGCACATTATTAAGTAGACCCTAGGTTCAATGCATAAAATACTATTAAAACAGACTAATCTAATTTTCTTCATAATAGAAAACATAAAACTTGTAAGAAATAAATTTAACTGAAAGATGGTTTTATAGAATCCACCACTGCTGCTGGCTATTTGTTTGAATGACTGATTGCCTTCACCATTTAAAAATGCTGCACTCTATTTCTAGTCTAAATAATGGTTCAATTTCCAGCAAGACTTCTTTCAGATTAAGTAGTCATTTTGCAAGATTTTTTTTTCCATAAGAAGGTGTATTTAATTGTAATAAGCTCGTCTTTTAACATTATCCTTGAGTATTTTGACCCCCACTATAGTGTTATAATTACTTATGTCTCTTCAATTCCATGCATCAGCTGCATTTTCCCTCCCTGAAGCACACTGAAGTGCATGACAAGGATCTTGCCAATGGCTGTGAAAGACACCAACCTGTCACAGGGCAAAAAAAATTGTGCTTAGAAACTTTAAAGTTAGAAAGCAGAGACAGAAGAAATTATCTATTTTTACAATGAAATGAGATGCTGGACTGGTTGCTATTTTAATATTCTTGATTTTATTACTTTACAATTTTACATATCCTTGTATGATGGAAAAGGAATGAATAGGAAAGCTTCCTGATGATGGAGAGTATTGAAAAGGAGGGCAGCTCTAGACCACTGTTCTACCATCTCACAGTGCCAAGTAAGGGGCAGTTGAAATTCAGTGTTGATAAATAAGAAACCATGCACACCAGGGAAAGCAAGCAAAAAAACAAAAACAAAACAAACAAACAAACAAACAAACGAACAAAAACCCTACCAAAAACAAACAAAAAAAACAACAAAAAACCACCCCAAAACAAACAAACAAAACAACAAAAAAACCCACAAAAAACACCAACCTCCCTCCACTCAACAGCAAAAAACCCATTCATGTATCATGGTAGGTTCTAAATATGCTATTATTGAAAGAGAATTATAAGCCTGTCTGTAGTGGGCAGGAAAGTGAAGGTTTTAGGAAATACTGAAAAAGACATGCTGAAGCATCACTATACCGCTGTATATGTTTTGGGGAAATGACATTTAAATATATGCCTCAAGTCTGCTCACTTTTTTTTTTTTCAGAAAAGGATGTAGTGACCTAGAAGGACACAGAGAAGAGTAGTCAGTGGTACAGAATACCTTCTTTATGCAGAGGAAGTGAAAGAATGAAGAATCTGTAGCTTAGAAATTAAATGACTACAAATCGTTATTACAGAGATATATACCATCCTGAATAACACAGGACAACTCTTGAGGGAATGATTATTCACTATTCAAAGGACATAAACCAAGGCACATGAAATTAAATGATCAGGCAGACAGTTTATATTCGATAAAAAGAGCTTTTTTGTGTCATGCATAATTAAGTTGAGAAACTCATACCTGGTGATTTTTTAAGATGCTGCAAGTTTTGATGGGTTCAAAATATGATTAAATAAATGACAGAAAGTTGAATAATCATTACATCATTGAGTCAACTGTCAGTTTGGGAAGTGCTGGAAGCTCAGAGACGGGGAAAGTGTCACTCCATCCTGGGCTTACATACTTCTGAGCCTCTGTGAAAGGCTTCTGTTAAATACCAAATACCGGACTACATGAATCTTTCATGTGACTAGTGGAGTCACTCTGATAGTCTTTACATGTCTGAGACAAATTCAACGTTCTATTGTGCTAGTCAATCTGTCAAGTTTTATGGCATATTCCTCTGTTTAAATACATTGTTGTAACCTTCTCGGTTGCAACATAACATCAGAGCCTAAATCCCCATGAATTCCAGGAAGACATTTTCCATAAGTTCAGTCCTCTATCCAGTTATCAGTTATGTTCAAAGTCCGGGTTGCCTGTAGCTTTATTTTACCCAACTTCATATTAGTACTCACTGATCCATGTTTATTCATGGCTGAATTAAGTCTGGTAGAGATTTAATTTTGTCTCCGGTCTGGACTAACATGGCATTTAAGCAGCCATGATCTTGGCTGTGTAGTCTGTGGGCAGCTCATGCCCACTGTGTATTTGCATTCTGAAAGTCTAGTAACACTGCATGGTCTCCCTTACCTGTTTGTTGTCTGAAGTTTAAAGATTAATCATTTAGTATCCTTCTCTGTTAAGTGTTCTTATTACCCACCCTTCCTTTTACACTGCCCAAACCCAAACTATGGTTTTTGTTCACAGGATTTTTATGCTAAGGTAACTAGAAGGAATACAGATAGCCCACAACATGGTTTGGGGTTTTTTATATTTCAATATTAGTTTTGTATTAAAGCATAGCAGGAAAGCAGTGTGTTGTGTACAGCTAGGCCTCTTGACTCTGCTCTGTCTTCATACTATTGACTCTTTGGATGGTTTTATTTGAATATGAATGGGAAAGATCTTATGCTGGTTTCTACTGTCACTGTGTACTTACATTGTATGTATTTTTTGAGTTCCCATGTGTATTGCCCCACTAACACATTGAACCTTATAGGGAAAAGTGTCTTGTTGTCTCTTGGGTTGTAACTGTCACACTTTACAAGTGTCGTGGGCAATAGTTCATGTCTAACTGAAGTTCTTTGGTTTCTCCTCTAGTCATTATATTTATTGTTCTAAATATTTTTACTCCAAAGTCATGGGTCCTGTGGGGTGTTACATCTATTTATCTCAGCTTTCAAATTCTACCTGTTGAGAGAATGTAGGAGAGACCATCATGTTTTTTATAAGATAGCAAACACTTTTTATGACACTGTTAAGTTCTCTGTCAGTTCTCAAAGACATTGATAAAGATGCAGAAGGCAAATAAAAAATCGCTCATGTTAATGGGCCTGCCTGCCCCATCTTTTGAAGTTTCATGAAACTTTTTGCATGTGCTTTACCAAAATGTTGGGGGTGTGCGAGGAAAACATGAGGAGTAAAGACTTTATCTTCACCAGTCTGCAGACACTGAAATCACTGAGTTCCCCCTGATTGATATGAGTGAAGATCCAACCTAGTTTGAGAGCCTCCTCAAAAAATTCTTGAGACAGAAAAGCAATAAAATGCTGCTGACTCATAAATAGCATTCTGCTACTAACAAACAAAGAAAAAAAAAGAAAAAAAAAAAGAAAAAGGCCTTTGCATGGAACAAGTGGAATTATTTCTTTTATATTTAGATTTTTGATAAAGCAAACTGCAGTAGTTGTGATGGGGAATGAATATTTGTATGCAAACGCACTAACAAGAGAAGAAAAAATACTCTTTTGTCCTTAGGGTTTCAAAGTATCTCAAAGATTACATCAGATTGTGTTATGCTTCCTCATTCTAAAACTGCACTGGCTCCTAAGGACTCTGCTCAGGCTGAAGTTTGTGTTTTATGAAGTGTCCCAGAGGTCAGAGGCATGATATGAATGGTGTGAAGAGTTATCAAAAAAAAGTTAAATGCTGCCCTTTGCCCGCAATATGCTTCCCACTGATACCAGTGAGAATTGTTCTTACGTGTGAATATATGACTGCCTGTTTATCGCTGACAGATCAGAATTCATAACCTCGGGCCTCCCCAGCTGGAACTAAGGTTACTGTCTGGAGGACTTTTTTTTAATGATTACATGTTTTCATAACTGAATTTGGGACTGTGAGCACTTGGTTCTGCTTGAACAGATTGACGTTAGTGCTTTGGAAAATTATTTCAGGGATACTGAATAGCAAAAGCAGAGAAAAAAGATCAGTTTTGAGAGGCAAATCCTTTGTTCCTGCTATTATCCCCATAAGGCAATATGCCGAGGCAGGGGAAGCTGGAGCTGCTGGCGCAGCGTTGGAGGTCAGAGCTGTGCTGAGCTGACAGGCAGTGCCTGATGAGGCTGTCAGGGGTGGCAGTGTCATGGATTTCCAGTTTCGGCTGGAGCAATCAGTGGGGAGCTGGGCTGGGCTGGCAGAGGCTCATCACTGCCAGGGAAAGCAAGATTTTGTCTAATCACTTCAGTGTGACGGACAGCCCTGACACTGCAGGGGTCCTTCCCACAGCGGGAGCTGAGGAGAGCTAATGTGGGGATGCGCTCAACTTGTCTGACCTGCAAGGAGGGAGTGAGGCTGAGGAGGGAAATCTGTGCTCAAGAAAAATGCAGTCTGCTGTAGTGCATGGAAAAATGTTTGAATATTCATTAACCGTGGCTAGTATTTTATATTACTAATTGAGATCTTTGGGATTTTTTACTTTTTGTTCCTCCTGTAAGTTCTCTGTGCTTAATTTAGATGGAATATGTCATATAGGATGGAAAGAAAGTCTCTCTTTAACCCAGTCTGACCTTTTATCTATGATAAGGAATTCAGTGACTGGAAACACTTGAGCTTCTGACTGATTCTTTACTGCATTCATGTGTCAGAGTAGGGGATCATAAAATATAACTTTATTTTTATGTAGCACTGTGTGTGTGTACAACTGGTAAAACAAGACCCCATAAGTCCTTTGTGACATACCTATGCAGAGCTTTGACTTTCACATCATAAATACAGTGTAAAGTTAACTTTTCATTTATCTAGTTAATGCAATGATGAATTATCCCCAGAAGTAATAACCACAATACAATGGCAGAAAGGTTGCTTTTTCAATCCTAAAAGAATCACTTTTCAAAAACAGTTCTTAAAAATCAATTAATGAATATGATACACCATGTAACTTTTCTTCCATTTGACTTGCTCTCAGACTATTTTTGGGGTAGAAGAAGGAAGATGTTATCCCAGCACATAGAACTCAGCAGACTTATCAAGAATGCTTGGGGCCCTCTTGAGGGACTCATCAAGCAGTGAAGATGGCCTAGTTTTGTACACATGCTTACAGTGTCACAGTCACTGTCACAAATGCCCATATTCCCCCCTTGCTGGCCCTTAGGATTGGTTAAATAACACTGGCTGTTCTCTATCTTCTGTCCTGATACCCAGCCAGAGGTCCTCCTGCTTGTGCCATGTCCATCTTTGAGTGTCAGGGCCTTGATTCTGCTGCCTCTCTTCCCAGAAAGGACAGTGATGCTGCTGAAATTCCAAATGAAAGAAGCAACAAGAAAATGGATGTTAGTAGCCACTGTTTAATAGTGCCAGAAGTGATACTTTGTGAGATTCTTCCTGGGGTCGCAGAGGAGAAGAAGTTAGTTTTCATTTGGCTGTTTTCTGATATCCCAGCTGTGCAGATCTGTGCTGCCTTATATTCTGTAAGCACTGCAGGATGGCCTTGCCATCTGGTTTTACACTCTAAGGATCTGGATGAGTAACCATTCACCGAAAGTTCACAACTGGTGAGTCTCTGAGAGTCTGAGTGAAACCTGTTCTGTTTCAGGTTTTAATTTTAAGATCGTGTTCCTGTCCAGTAGGATTTTAGGTGGACATTTGCTCTATATTGCTGATGTGATGTTGCAACAGTGTTTTCTACTCAGACATATACACACACACACACACACAAAATAATCAGGCATGTGCCCTAATTGTGTTATTGCCTGTTTTAAATATGAAGAATTGATAGCAGAACCCCAAAATCTGATTAAAAGCTCTTCCTTGGGGCCATTAATTCAAGACTTTACTCTGAGAATCCTCCCAGCAATATATCAAATACTTTAGTTATGGGGTCCAAACCACTCATGGTGGCATATGCGTGTATACATTCATTAAAATGTAAATATTAATTTAATTCTTGTTAACTTTTCCCTTATTAGTAAAATCCAATTCCCCATATTGGTGAAACTATGACCTTTATATTATAAATTCAAGGATTCATAAAACAGATGGCAGAGACTTAAAAAAAAAAAAAAAAAAGAAAAGAAAAAAGAGGGAAAAAAAAATAACAAATGAACCCCCAGCTTGTCTGGCTGCAAGGACCGAAGTGTGCATATTAAAATAATCTTGAAAAGCTGGCTGGGTTAGCAAAACCATATGGACTTAGTTATGTTACACGGTACCCTTGAGTTGATACTTATTAGCATCTCCTCTTCTGCTGCTACTGAATACTATGCAAAAAGATATCCGATGGTGGTGGTGAGAGATTTCACATTAAGGAACCAGAATTAGGAGTCATATTATTTGTGCTGTTTGTAGGATTCAGGATTCATACTGGTGTTGAATAGACATGGGGAAACAAAAGTGGTACTAATGTGGCTGCAACTGTGATGCTGAATAAATGTAAAGAAGAGAAGTACTGTGGGTTTAAACAGCACAAGAGACCCAAAGAAAGTTTTATGTGACAGAAAGCTCATCTGCTTTTCCAACTCCATCAGATGCTGTTGTTGAAAGTTATTGCCCTCTTATAAAACTCTGCAAGAAAGTAAAGGGGGGAAAAAGCCTTAAATTTTCTTTAATCCATGGGATTATTTTCCAAGCCTTGTAAGAGGTTTCTGAACTGGCCTCAGAAAGGATCCCTACTTACTTTTGTTCTTAATCCTGAGTCTAAGAAATTGGTGTGTGCATTCTCTTCAATTCCCTTTACTAAAAGTGAGAGGGACATACTGGAGACATGCTAATATGTGATCATTGCACAGGAATAGAATCTCATCAAGAGAAAACCAAGAAAGTTAAAATAATGTTGGCTTTCATATGGTTAAGCAGTAGAACTCCAGATGAGTAATTTTCTAGGGTTTAATTATCAAGAACTAGAAGATATGTTACATATACTTTTTGTATAGATAAATTATACACACCAAACCTGTCTATAGATTTCGCTCCTTGGATCTACAACTGAGGTGTAGAGTCCAGCACTTTATAAACAATCCCATGCAGATAAAAGCAATAACCAACCTAATTAAGGTAGAATACAAAGTAAATTTGAACTGAAACAGAGTTGGTGAGAGAGATAAGATAAGCAATGTATGCTGAAGAAAAATTTCTTACATCTTTTTTACCTTTCATTTATTCCTACTGGCTGGCCTTGCCTATTTCACTTATATTTTTGTCTCATGTCTGTTTCCTACTTTCTAAATGTATCTGGCCTATTGTGTTATAATAGTAAGCTGCTGACACAGTCTTCCTAGCACAAATAAAACAGAAATGACATCTTTAATTAGTTTTCTGCCATGAGATCCAGCATTAAAAATAATCACTCTCAAAAACATTTGTCATCTTGACACTCTTCTGGGGAGGCAATTGTCAATAACCCTGAAACTATCAGCTACTTTCCAAAGATCATTTCTTATAGGCCTATTAAAAAAAAATAAAAAAGAGACATAAATCAATCATTCTTCAGAATGGTAGAAGGAAAAATTTGTCCAAGGGTGAAACTAAGACACAGCATGTTTGAGTTAGGACCTACTGGACTCTTGATTGATAGGATCAAAGTAAGAGCAGACCTTCCTTGCCAGTTCCAGATTTCTCTTTTGACTGCTGTGAAAGTATTTCCAGTGAAGAGCACAAATCTTCTGCCTTCACAGACAGTTGTACACTCCCTGTGCTGCCCTTAGTTGGTACTTGGTACTTGGCAGTAATTTTATATTATTGGTGCATATATCTGTCTTTGGCATTTACTGTGTGCATCTTAATTCATTTTATACCATAGTGATAATTCTTGTTTTGCTTTAAATGCTGCAAAACCTGAACCGTTCAAGAAAAAATTTGCATTTGACCTGTCAGAGAAAGAGATTGGCATCTGTCATCCCTGCTCACTGTTTCAAGGTTTCTATCTGAAAAATTCAAATGTAATGGATGTTGTTCAAGGCTGCCAGATGTTGATGCTACCATCAACAGGTAAGATGGATCTGAGAATAGCAGATGATATGCAAGCAACTTGCAGGAAGGGAATTGTTTAGTTTTATTCTCTTGCTGATAAAGTACAAAAAATATACAAAATATTTTATGTGTTTCACAACTGTGAAATTCAAACTGCTTTAAATGCAGTGAAAGTACTTTTAAAAGGACTATTAATTTTTGAAAAATACCTCAATTTTGTATGCTTATCTCCTGACTTCATTTCCATGAGAAACAAGTGTTTTCCTCTGAGTTCTAGTATTTTCTGCTGGTGATAGAATAACAGTCTCTCCAGAAAAAAAAAAAAAACAAACACAAAAAAAAACCCAAAAACCAAAACAAACAAACAAACAAACAAAAAACACAAAAAAACCCTCATGCTAGGGAAAAAACAAAACAAGCACAACAAAAAAAACCCAAACAGCAAACCCAATAACTGATAGAGTTAGAACAGACCAGAAAAGTCTGCCATAGCCAAAGTACATTAATCTGTGCATCAGCTCCCTCGTGCATTTTACAGTCTGCAGCTCAGGTTTCTTCTTCAGTCACATTTACCTGTATGAGACATGAGAAACAAAATGATGGGCCAGACCTTAGTGTTCCTTAAAAGACTGATTGCATTTTCCAATACTGTTATGCGCCTGTGTGATCTTGAACAAGTCATATAGGGAAAAAACCTCAGCTGCTTTAAACCATCCTACTTCCCCCCCTCTTACTGGACAGTCAGTGCATGCTCTTGGTTTTAACAAAGCTTTGACAATTTATGCCAACTGAGGATCTTCCCTACAGTCTCCAGGTTTTAGTTTACTAGGAGTAAAATAGCAGTAATAATGCTTGCTCTCCTGCCTCACAGGATCGTTTTGAGAATAAACACATTAAAGGGGTGTAAGGCTCTCAGATACTATGCAAATGGGAGCTATAAAAGTTCCTCAGACAGAAAAACCTGAGCCGTGCAGTTCTGTGACCTAGATCAAGCTGCTCTGCTCCTGTCACCAGCCTTGCCTGAGCTCAGCTCCCTCAGCTATGTAATTAGCTGGTCTCAAATAACCCTAAAAACTTCTAGAAGCTTTTGCAGATCTCCCCTTTCCCTTAAGGTCTGCCTGTGCCACTTCTTCAGACATCTACCACTTTTAGTCTATTTCCTGTCAAACGCACTTCAAGGCTAGTTTCTGCCTGCTTTTCTTTCCCCCTTACAGCTGCTCTGCTGACACTGTAGCATTCAAAAATTTTAAAAAAAGCTGTTTCTTATAAGAGGCTTTTTCACTTCTGTAAGGCGGAATTAGAGCTTCTCTAGAGGAATCACATCTCCATTGCACTGTCTCTTGGGATATGGAGGATTTTAGCTAAGGGAATAAATTATTTCATCCAGCTCTTGATATAGATACTGGAGAATAAGTCATGATCATAGAACTTATTTTCTGCAATAAACAGATGTTTGTTCTAAATTTGGAAATTTAATGATACATATTGCAGAATTCTTTAGATCCTCATTTTTCTGTGCTGGATTCGAGTTCATATAATCAGTATCTAAAAGGGTTAAGGAATATTTTTATAACATACCAATTCTGACTTTCTACTGGTTAAAAGAAGACATTGCTATAGCTGAGCTACGTTTTCCTCCTGCCCATGACTTTTGTAGGCAGGTAAGTAATTTGGTAAATCTGATAAACACAATGCATTGCTCAAAGCTATGCCAAGTGGAGCCACTTATTAAATGGATGCAGTTCTCCAGCTGGGTGTGTAGAAGCAGCTTTATTCTGAGGGTTTCAGCCTCGCAAGGAACAAGCTTTCTTTGCCAGTACATGGATAAGAAAGCCAATTAATACAATTGCTAAATTGTTTACATTTCCCTCCTATACATCTGAACAATACAAAGCGTATGTTTGTTCCTTCCTGATTCTTGTCTTGTGGACTACAGCAGTGAGGAGGAGAGAGAAAGGAAGTGGATGAGAAAAGCAAATGAGAAATCTTTTGACATGATTTAGGGAGCTTTTATTAAGGCATTCCCTTCATTCCTACCCACCAGCATCACCTTTTCTCATATTTCAACCTCTGAAATGGCCATGTCTGTTTGTGTTAACTTTGGGCTCAGGGATGCCCCTGCAGTTAGGCACAGGGCTGCCCCTTGCAGTAACTCTGCTGTCTGAGGATCTCAAAAGCAGCACTCCCAAACTGCTCTGTTTGAATCTTAAACTGAGATAAAGCCACACCAACAAAGTAGTACTTTTCTTCTTGGATTTTTTATGAAAACTGTTACCACCAATTCTCCAGGCAGAAGTCCCAGACACCACTGATTAATACAGATCAGGTACAAGGAAATTTCTCTTTTAGGAAACTGATGCTTACACTTTTCTTTGAAGAAAGATCAGAAGTCCTGTGCTCCCAGCAAGCAATATCTCAGAAACTAATTGTGAAAGGAGTAGATTGAGATCCCAATGCAAGACAGAGGCTCACAGTGGAATCAGAGTGACCAAGACCTAAAGGACCTTTTCAGTCCTGGTGAACCTCTCTGGTTCAGGACAGGGAAATAGAAATAGAGAAATAAGTTAGAATTTGCCCTGAGTTCTTCACTAGGTGCATTTTTTCTGGGAAATGTAACTATTTCCAAACCAAAGTAGATCTCATAAAGACTGCTGAGTAATATTATACCTTTACACAAATGATTTTTTTAAGAAAAAATCAGCCCAATATCTGGAATTAACTTCTTTTTCTGCAACTCCATGAAAAGAGGAAATTCAAAATATTCAGACTGGAAGAAAAAGAATGTGCAGTCCTGTACTAAATCAGTTGTGATCTTTTATAAACAAGATTAAAACAAAGAAAGGCAATGGGTTGCAAAATAAAGACTATTTAGTGACATCCTTTGTTCATAATGAGAAATGGACTTCTACAAATTTGTTATGTTTCTTCCTTTTAGAAAGGATTAGTTACCATAGCAACTGAGATGTAACATGACATGCTTTGCTACTTCTGAGATCTACAGAGCTGTTTTTAAGAGAAGAAATGTTAATTAATATCTAAAAGAATAAAAGAGACAAGGTCTTTCTGCACTACAGGGAAATTGCACTGTTCCTTGATTTTCCTTTGTGTGTGCTGTGGAAGAGCCGTTTGAGGGACCTGTATGGACAGTAATGATACAGGGAAGAACAGGGAGACTGTTTTGGCCCTGTTCAGACATCAGCGAGCACAACCTATGACCTCTCCAGCTGAAATTTTGTCTGAATTACACTGAAGTCACATTAGTTCCAGTGAGAATCTCACTTTTAATGCCATAAAGTGCTGCATCATCCCAGTGCATTTTGTTCTCAACACTGCTGTACGTTAAGTGCATGACCACAAACAAGACACACACATCTTCATATCCAAAACATGGAAGAAAATCCTGAGACCAAACCACGAAGGGACCATAAAATCATTCAGGCCGGGAGAGACCCTTAGGATCATCAAGTCCAACCTGTATGAGGAGATGAATCTTAATTTCTCTGCCAACCGTGTTATATCAGCTTAGGGAAAAAATTACTTTCCTTTAAACTCTCTAGTGCTCTCTTGGCTCTGATTCCCTGGCTCAGGGATCTCTTGGGAACAGGGTGAGAAGGCTGGAAAACCTGACATGAACTAGGGCTTTACTCTTGGCATAGGGGCACAGCTGGTGTGAGCGAAATAACTCAGAGGTACTTCAGCGTCCCCAGTTTAGTAAGTATATAGACACTTGAGAGATAGAAGAATGTTTCAGATCCTTTAACTCCTTAAATTCCAGGTGTTCATATGATATGATGTGGGTTCTTCTTTTCAGTGAAGGGACACAAGAGATGTACACACCGGTCTTTGCACACAGCATGAGAATGGCACTGGTTTATACAGCCAGACTGCCAGCTGTGATGTTCCAGTGGTTCCCACAGGGTACAGAGTTCAAGTATATCTGAACAAAGTATAACACTCCATCCCAGAAACTTGTCATGAATGGGATATAGAATGTGGAGTTGGAATTTTCCACACTTTCATTGTCTCCAGTGATCCTGCCAAGCAAGCTGTTAACTCGGATATGTCAGAGGACGATCCCCTTACCTTCTGAGAGGCATGTGCTGCTCCTGATGGAAAGTCCACTGTGTGAGGCTAACTCCCAGATGCAGGTGGCTGGGATAATTAAACAGGAAGAAAACTGCTCATCTAGGATACCTTTATGTTAATAGTGCAGTGAAAAGGCAAACTGCAGGAAAAGCCCTGGATGGATAATATATCTAATTCCTCCTCTGGATAAATAACACACAGAAGGAAATGCATTTTTCCAGCTAAAAAGCCTGTAGAGCACAGGAAAAAATCTCTTGCTATGCCTGCTAGAATATTTCTCTGGGTAGTGGAAAACTAGTAACTGGATGGTTTACAGTTCTTAAGAATAATTTTCAAGGGTTACTTGTCAGTTTTCTATCTAATATCTTGGTTTAAAATTAATTACTGAAAAAAATTATCTGATGTGGGTTAGCATAATGATTTCCTGTTTTTAAACTATGTGTGGTTCACATCCCAGGAAACTGAAATAAGAATGAATCAAAAATCCTTGTTTTGTCCTTCATTTCAAAGAAATTCACAGAGCTTTTCTCCATAACATCCATTATCAGTTCTCTGAGCCTGTCCAACCCCCTAGTAAATCACATTAAAAAAATTTACAGTACATTTACTTACAATTGGAATTAGGCTATCTTAGATATTTTGAAAAAAGATGCTTTTGGAAGATGTTTGTCTGGATCAGGACCAATAGAAAGGCCTTTGGGCTGAATTTTCAATTGTCGAATATGGGTTTGTTTTGCTACATTGATGATCCTGCTGTTTGTGTGTCACTTGGACAACTCCTGAACTGATGTAATTAGCAAAATCTTTCATATTCACTATTTCTCCAGCTATGAACTAGGAGTTCCTTTCATGCTTAATATCACACAGAAAATAAAACAGGATGGTTTACTTTTCACTGTGAAAGTTGGGTTTGAATGAAGAATCATTAAAAGGTTAATACCTTTTCTAACAGTTCAGGAACATAAAACTCACTGCTCCTGTCACCTTCACATTCACATCCTGAGTTCCAGCTGATGAATAAACAGACTGGAGATTATCACAGAAGGTACATTCATGTGTAAAATGAAATTCCTATTAAAGTTCATTGCTTCAAATGATATATGCTTTGTACCTCTTCCTGTAGACACTCCTGCTGAGTTCTGTCATGATATGCTGAAATCCAGTCTTTCTTCTCTCACCCTTCTTCTTAACCCCAGAAGAAAGTGATTTCTTTGATAGGCCTTTGTAAAGTTTTTGAGAGAAAATTCCAACAATCATTCAGTTTCTATCTACAGAAAGTGGTCTTGGGCCATCAGTGACATACTCATTAGTTTTTTGTTTGTTTGAGTTTTTTTTTTTAACCTGATTTTTAGTTACTTTCATCTAAATTCTTCTGTGTGTGCACAGGAAATAGAAATCTTCAGCCCCATGTATGGATGAGAGTGCATGAAGGTGACTTGTGCCATCTTCCCTAGTCCTCCACGGGTAGCCCAGAAGGCTTTGCACCCTCAGATAAGCCTGTGTGCCTCTATGCCCCATGAATTCAACTTTTCAAGTGGCCAGGAGATAAGGCAACATATTTTTGTGAAATACCCTTTGTCCTGGCTTCAGACCCCACAGCACTGCAGGGTTGAGCCTGGCACAAAACTGCTTAGACCTGTGCTTTCCCCTTTGTGACCTGCTCAGCAGCACATTTGAGAAGCAAGGTTAGGTTTGTTTTGCTTTACCTACCTGCAAGTAAAAAACAACTCTGACATCAGTTCATTATAATCAAGGTATTCCTATTTCTGATTTTCTGAAGAAAACAGTGTAAGCTTTTCCTGCTATTTTTCTGCTATTTAAGTGCCATATTAATTTGTATATTGCTGTTACCCGGGAACTAAGATTAATGAGGGCTTGCAGTGATGTTACTCATATGACATTAAATAGTCCTTAAACCTAATCCCATTAAGCTGTGGTCTGTTGCCAGAGATGTTCCTTTCAGATACAGTATGTTTAGTGAAAACAAATGTATACAATCGTGTGCTTAGCCAAGTATCCCCTAGAAAAGGATCTCAGGAAAGTGAGATCGAGAATTGAAATCTGCAGAACTAGCTTTGTTTGTTTGTTCTAAACCTACAGAAACAAATGGCTGCTTCCTTTGCTTTGGGGGTGTGGTGGTTTGACTTTTATTGTACTACCATTAGCACTTCCACCTAGCTTGTATTTTTTTTGTATTTATGCAATAAGCCTCCACTTTCCTGAGTCACTTCAAATTGTTTAAAAAGGCTGCAAATATGCTGTCCCAGGTGTTCTGTTTTAAGAGCTATAATTAATTTTCTTGGAAGTATTCCTGAAAATCATAATCTACACATCTATATTTCATGTGAGACTGGGTAGTTATGTTGTCTTTAAATCAGATGGGCATGTACATGAAGCAACTGTGGACCTAATTTCATCTATTTTGATGTAATGATCTAGAAGGTGTGCCTGCAAACTCCAAATCTCTCCCAGGTATGTATTTGGTTCACAAATCATTCTTTTTTAGCTAACTATAATTATGCCTATTTCAGGTCTATGTCTCTATTACCATCAGCCCCCACTGAGTTACTGTGTCAGGATGTTTATGTGAGTGTCAGCTAATGCCAGCTCTGAGGATGATTTTACTTGGATGTCCCTATAATATCCAAAGGTCTGCTAAGGGGTGGCAGGGGCAGATAAAACCCATGGGGAGGAGCAGTGGAGGGTATTTTTAATTCCCTTGGGAATCCACTAAACACAGTCAGGGAAAGACCATTCTGGAGTCCATGAGGCATTTGAGTGATTTGCAATAGCAAGTTAGGACTCTGCAGACAGGAGTGGCATCGGAGGGGATGAAATGAGCCTCCCAGGGGTGGGAAAGGATTCAGCAGAATTTGCTTTAATTCAAAAATTCAGTGGAAATGAAAAACATAAAGAACAGGCAGAGTTATTTATGGATCCTTATTTCTTATTTTTTTGGTCATGACCAGCTGCTCCATCAGGCTTAAAATGTCAAATATGTTGGCCTATATTTCAGCGTATAAAAAAACCCATTTTATTCAAAAGCAACTCTTTATAGTTGAAAAATCTTTTCATCTCTCTGAGGGGAGATAAAGGGTATTCCCCAAAAGAACAACGTCTACCTAGACCCAGCCCTAATCTTGGAGCAATTTGTGCTCCTGTAGAACAGGCTTTTTATAGAAGCAATGTGGTACTTATCTCTATGTATGAATGTCAAAGCCATCTCTCCTAGTCAATGACTGAGCTCAATTTTTTGTTCTACCATCAAAATACAGAAAACTTCTAGTCTCCAACTATCCTGGTGTAAAAACACATTTCCAATGCTCTTCTTGCAGCTGCTTGGACGACTTACGTGTGTTAGAGTGGGGTTTTCTCCATTTAATTTGCCAAGTTTCGAAGCTTGTTTCCTAGGTAGACATACTTCAGATATGTATCTTGAGTATAACTTACTCTTTTTAAAACATGGCTTACTCTCAACTTGTTTAAAATTATGGCAAGTTTAGGAAAGTAGATTAGATCAATATTTGCCTACATCCTTCACTATTGTGAAGGGTCTTGGTTGCTCATTCCTTGGTTTTTGAAACAAAAAGATAAATGCTATCTTCAAACTTGTGCTCTAACTGGATGAATTGTTGTACTAAACTTTTTTCTATTTACATTGTTTCTTGAGAATAGAATGTCCATCTGTGTTCATGTTTAGCCAGTGCACATATCTGCCTGGTGCAGCTGCATACTTTTTTCCTCTGAAAAGTGCTAAAAGCAAACCTGCATGATATGTATGGCTTTATATGGAATGCAGCTAAGTCCAGTAGCTTCTGTACTCATCCAAGAATACTCCTCACAGAGGAGATGCTTTGCCTGATTAACTAATGTACAGATTAACTGGAATCTTTCAAAATAGCAAATGCTATTTTCTGAATTTAAGTCCTTTCCAAGTATCTTATTTGGCATAGGGAATCTGCAATTCCAGCTAACCTTCTTGAGGTGCTTTTCTTGCTTACTTAGATTTTTGTGACTTCCACAAAATGTGTGGTGCTCAGGAATCCCTCAGAGCCTCAAAGCCTACACAGTCCCATTCCATTTGTTATCTGCTTCCAGCTGATTAACATTATCAAATACAACTTCTTCAAAGCTTATTAGAGATATTTCGTTTCCCTGGATGAAGACTCTTAACAGAGGAGTTTCCCCAGAAAAAAACCTGTATTTCTATAAAGGATGTCAGTGTGATGCAGAACATTTCTTTCCTACTAAAAAGAAGCACATGATTTTTCTTATTCTTTGTCTTACTATTTCTTTCTTTGGGCATTTGGACCTATTCTGCAATGACTCTAAGACATTTAAAATCAATTTCCTTCCTTATTTGCATTTGTATGTAAGCAATCACAGCTATATTATTTTCCCCTCTTTTCCTGTCTTTTTCCTTCTGTCCCTCCTCTTCCTCTCCTGACTGCATTCTAAATGCTTGTGGCTTATCTCTTCTTAAGCTTCAGGATGTGCAACTTACCTTTGTTTACTTATCTTTGGAAGCAATTAGAGGAAATAGCATTAGTTCTAAGAAGTTTGTGCTGCATGAATTGGACAGGACAAATAGGTGTGGAAGTTTGGAGTTCTAACAAGTTTGTGCTGCATCAGGTGGGGGGGACAAACAGGTGGGGAAGTTTGCCCTCACACAAATGGTTGGGATGTGAGGAGGGCTCCTTTGAGCAGCAATTAGCAGCTGGAATTAATCTGGACCGTGTGCTGGTGGCACATAGTGAACTGCTGGTGTAAAGTCGTGTAGAGCCATGTTTGAAATATAGAACCACCATCCCTGGAAGTATTCAAAAGTGTGTGGCTGTGGCACCTGGGGACATGGTTTAGCAGTGACTATGGCAGTGCTGGGTTAATGGTTGGACTTGATGATCCAGGAGGTCTTTTCCAACCCCAGTAAGTCTGTGAGTGCTGTGGCTGCCCTGGGAGGATTGGGGCAGGGAAATGTCGGGAGCCTCTGCCAGCAGCACACTTAATTGTGTTGTGTGACTTGCTTGCAACACCCTTATCTTCTGGATCTCTACTTAGTTTTTCCACTGGAAGTTCTCCTTCCAAAGAAAGCAGAAAGGTGTCTTGAACTTAAATGAAATCTTGCAGTGCCTCTTTCCTATGAAGTTGTTCAAATCAGCACTGTATTTTTCACTTATGTGTGTGAGTTTAAGACAAACTTTTATATCACCATTTGCTTAGCAGAGTTATGGCTGAAAAATAAACCGGCATGTGCCATTCAC